>MU221615.1:496923-507245 GCA_018584345.1 Thuja plicata
CTGAAAACTTTGTGTTTCATTGTAAGAGAGTTAAGCGTTTGAATAAAGGAAGAAAGATTGACAGACTTTGTGTTGTCATTTTGAAAATCAATAAATGTATTCTTATGTTGCACTTGTTGATCCTTGTCTAAATCAAAATAGTTTCTTTGTTTAAATCATTGGAGCATCTTTAATTCAAGTTTTCTGAAGACTTTGTGCTTCAGGGAATCGAGATTACTATAGAAACTAGTGGTTGATACACTCCAAGGACTGAAGACTTTGAGCTTCAGTATTGGACAATAGATTAGATTACTTATTCGAGGTGAGGATAGGAAACTTTGAGCTCATTGTATCACCTTGTCTTTAGATAAATCAACTGCTGCCTCGTTTGATTGTTCTTACGTTAATCATCGAGTCACCGGTATTACTGTTGCAAGGTGAACTGTATGTGTTACAGTTTAGTTCTACTTGAAGCCACCTGCGGTAAGAAGGGAGCCTCCCCTATTGCTGAGAGGAGAGAGAAATCTCACATACTGCTGCCTAAAACACACATTTTGCAAGTCGTAGTCTTAGTGACTTGCAAAATATTTAGCCAACATCGTGTAACAAGAATCCTCCCAAAATAGGAGGGGAATATTTAGAATTCTAACCCACACAAGACACACATTGAGTGGTTTTGTAATGAAGTTAGAGGATTTTTTATAAGTTTTCATTGACAAGGAATTTTCTCCCCAAGCCCATAGTTTACCTAACACTGAGTTTTTTTCCTCAAAAGAGGAAAAGGAAATAATGACAAACCTTTAGCATAGGGGAAGAACTCAATTTTACTAGGCATGAGAGATCTCCAAGAATCCAACACCAAATTGTACATGTCAAGAAGATATGGAAAAAGGTTGGATAATATGTACACCAAACCCCTATGTTGGTAGAAGTCCTCATTTTCCACCTCATCATGACCACAAACCATCACTATGGAGGATTTAGCACAAAGGATGGGGAATATTTTATCCTTCAAAGGACAAACAAAAATGACACTAGCACCACCACTAGCAACATTAGCAATTATTTGATTACTAGAAGGCATAGTTTCACCCTTGGGAGAGACATTAGTGGTGCCACCAAAAACAACAAATGAAACCCTAGTTGCAATAGAAACATGGAAAGCACATCTTCGAGATAGGGAAAGAAACCATGAAACCACAACCAGCTTACCCAACACAACACTATCATCATGATCCCTTGTAGAAAGCCACAAGTCAAAAACTTACAAAAAGACGTGTCTAGTCCTGACTCATTTTAATACTAGGCCACAATTTTGGATTTCCAATAATCAAGAGTGCCATATTATTTTCAAATAAAATCATTGTAATGAATGCTTGTTATTTTCCTCTCATGACATAGTTCTCCCTTATCATCTTAACCCGCTTTATATGTGGTTTCTTTTAATTCAATGTTTTTTGTCCCCTTTATTTTCCTCCCCTAGGTGTTTTCCCCCTTTCCTATTCTCCTTACTCTTCCTGCTAACCACCGTGTGACCTTTCTTAAATTAATTAATTAGATCCTTTCTCATAAGTCTAATACAAAATAAGCTATTATTTGAATTTAAATCATATAACCCAAAGTCTATCTCAAAGCATAATTACCACATTTAAATAGCTTCATTTACCCCTAGATTTGTTATATAAAATTGAACCTCCTGGGGATCAAGGACCAATCTTCAATACTAGGCATCTACTAGAAGGCTTAAACATTTTCACAATTCAAATCCAATTTTTTCATAGTACTACTATTTAATGAGATAGCTTATGTCAAGTTAGTCTTGAAACATAAATTATTTCCAAATTTCCCATAAAAAGTGTGCTTCCTTTATCTCATTTTTACATTTTGATACTAAATTTTCAATTTAATGCTTCCATTAAGCATTTTTTGAGCAAGGAATTGCAAGTTATCACTATATTTTTAAAATGAATCAACTTTTATATCAAAGCATAAATTTCTATGATCCCTTTAGAAAATTCCCAAGTGATGTCTTCATTTTGGTAATGGGTTTTATGAATTTTCATTAACTTGAACAAGTTTTCATTTAGTTAACTTATAAATAACCTTTATTCTCCCTCCTTATTGACACATACCCTTCTTAACATCTCGCTTAGTTATTCCTCATCCATTTCCACTTCCATTTGTTTTAATTTTTATCCCTCCATCCCTTCCTTTCTTCATCTCAATCCATAGACGATCCTCCGTTAGGTTTTACCTTCATTTTTCTCATAGAATCATTAACTCATTTGTCAAACCCATATTATTTCCCTTTTACATTAATACCTTTCATTGGGGTTTTTCAATTTGTCTCCTTTTATTTTCACTCCCTTGTCATTTTCATCCCTCATCCTCTCTTTATTTCCTCTTGATCCATAATAAGTCTTGCATTAGGTGTTTGCCTTCATTTTTCTCTAAAAAATATAAACTATTTGTGAAATCCTTATTCTTTTCCCTTGAATCAATCTCAGTTATTTGTGTTTTATACTTGCCCCTCTTCATCTCTCTCATGTAAAACCCCTAAAAAGGTTACTATTAGTGTTCCCTTCAAACTCTTTGTCAACTGACACTATTTTTTTTCCTTAGTTTATGTGTTCCTCATTTGACTTCATATACCTTTCCACTCATAATAGGTTTTAACAGTTAGGTTTATATTTTCACATTACCTTGTAATCTTTTATTTACACATTATCGTATAATCTTCTATCTACATTGATTTTTAGTTTAATTTTTTTAGTATAAACTCATTTCAATATGTTTACTAGTGTTTTTTTCTCTATTAATCAATGATTAGAAGTCCAAAAAAAGACTAAGATATAATTTCCTTAAAATTTTTATTTTGTGGAATTTTATTTGCACATGTTTTTACTTGTAGGTCAGAGACAAATAATAGTGAAGAACAAATGTAGTGCCCATTATAAGAAGTGAAGTGTAGCATGAAAGGAACCTTTACGAATTTTTTTAGAATGTAACTAAGACAATAGAATAGGACAACCACCTAGGTATTGGGATCCCCAGAGACCCTGTCCTAAGCTCTGAATCCATCAAAGTTGGATGGATAGGTTCTTAGTACCTTGTAATACCTATTTTTAATGTGCACTTCATAGTTATTGGTTGTATCCCTTACTTCACATTTTTTCTATTTTATATTGGATTTTAACTTGATGTTCACTATTTCAATTGTTATACTCCACCTTCTATTCATTTTCCTAAAATATTTCCATATAAATATTTTCTCAAAAGACTACTTTTATTCATTCCTAAAATGTTAAAAAAAAAACCAGTTTATAAGGTTAAGTTGTTGGTACCCTAGGACTAGATTTTTGTCTTGGTCGCAATCTCTTACATAGAGATCCTAAACTTAGAATCTAACAAAATTTGGTTTGATAGTTCCTTAAGGCATACCTAATTCCAATTTTTTCGATTATGCCATGCTATAGGTGTATATGTCATTGTTTTCACTTTCCTTTCCTATTTTTGTTTATGTGTGTATTTTTAATTTGTTGTTTGTTTAATTTGAGTCTCCCATCATGTTTTCAATCATAGCTCTCATGATTTTTTGTTACTACTAGGCTATTTGTGCATACCTTTAGGTAACACTAATTTGTGTCATTTGCACACCCAACCATACTATAAGAAGAACCACTTTTACTATATTGAGGTTGAAAAATTTTAGGTTCTTTCACTAATGTACTTCCTATGAAAAGCTCAACAATATCATTTTACTTGCATATCTTGGAAACCTCATATTTGATGTGTGGTAGAGGAGAGGGGAATTGGGAAGTAAGAAGTTGTAGGAATTAAGGGCACGTTTGATTTAGGAGGTGACCTAGGTAAAGGTATTGCATCATTATGAGTAAAAAGAGAGGATGGTGACTCAAAAGAAAGATATGACATAATGTCTGAAGTATTTATGATGTGATAATAAGCTCACTATAGGATATTATGAGTAGAAGGATAAGATGGATACTCCTAGGATTTGTCAATGGGGTTGAGAAATGTAGTGGGGGAAGAGAACAAAGGAAGTCAACTAGTCACTATAGGTAGTTCAAGAGAGTGAGAATACTTAGAATAGATGAGTCCATCTTGAAGGGAGAAATGTATGATAAAGGAAAAGTTGTAGGAAATGTAATATAAGGGTAGGAATCATAAAGCAATGTATTCCATGAAATTTCTCAAAAGAGAGTAATGTTGAATGGAAGAGAACATGAAAGACAGTCGAATGTGTCATAAAGGGTAGGGTATCATCTTCTCAAAAAAGACTTACCAGTGACATCAAAAGAGTGTTCACCAAGAAAGGTAGAATAATTATTTAGGGTGGAATTATCACCAGGGTAAATAAACCATAGCAAGGACAAGGAGGAATTGTGGGTATAAAATATTGGCTAGGGATATAAGCTTATGGGTCAGACAAGGTAGCTTATGGTTATGAGAGTCAAGATATAATTAAAAAGAGAAGTAAGCATAGATAGGTGGTTAGAAAATATATGTATGAAAATGATGAGAATAAAGGGGATTTGCAATAATGATGAAAGTAAGAACTAAGTTATAGGTTAGGAAAATTCAATAGAACGGCAGAAAGATATAAGTAGATCCTAGACTTTCAAAATGAGGAAAACTGAAAAAGAGAGATGGTCATAAAGTGATGAGATAAGAACTAAAGAAAAACAAATGTGTTATTATTCAAGAATGAAAATAAATAACCATGCAAGCTAAGCAAAGTAGAAGTGGAAATGCGCTAGAATCAAGTTCACCAAATGAATGAAAACATGTATCTTATATTTCTTAATTGTATATACTTAAATCAATTTTTTTTTTTAAAAGGACTTTTTCAAAAGATATAAAGTGTCTCAATCCAAAATATTTAAGTCAAATTGAGTTGGAAATAAAAAGTGAAGAGACGATACACAAATTGGAAATTATAAACAAGAATGTTATATGATAAGAGGAAATAGAAATAGAAAATATAGAAAATAAAAGCTAACACATCTAGAATTGAAACAATTGAATGTTGAAAATGCACTATGAAGCAAATTTGGAGGCAAACAAAAACTATGTCAAACATTTTGGATGCTAGAATATTGACTTGGTCAAATATGTTGTGAAATAGGATTATTGCCTTATTTAGAATCAAATTAAATTTTCAGCACAAGCATCTATACTAGTGTACAAATTATCTCATTTGGAATGAACCTAATATGCTAGTGATGTGGGAGCATCCGAGTGTATGTGCAATCCTCATCATCTAAAATAAATAAATTTTTCTTTTGGTCTCAATTTTGGTTTTGTTCGAAATCAGTCATCAAGACCCATCAGGAGTAATCAAAAGCTATTGGGAGCTATCAGGAGCCGCCATGCTAGTTACAGTTTTGATTTTCAATTTTGGCTTGGTTTGGGTTCAATTGTTAGGATAAATTAGGAGTCGTTAGGAGACATCATGAGTGATCCAGACCAATCAGGAGCTGACAGGTGTTCTCCAACATAATCAATACATTAGAATTAGGATATATATATATATATAGTACTCTTTGTGGTTGTTGAATTTCTTTTCAACTCCTCAATTTAAACTTGGAAAGACTTCAATTCCCCCTTCTTGACTATTCATTTCCCTTCTCATGTAAATATATGTATTTGAACTCTTTTGTTTGGGGATTCTTTTGGAGAATTATTTCTGATTGTTGTTGATCTTGGAGGCAAAACACTGAGTTCTTTTTGGATGCAAAACGTCTCTTCATGTTTCATAGGTTGTAATTCAAGTTTTTGTGTGTTGTTGAAATTCAATTAATTGTTGCAATTTATTCGTGAGTTCTTGTTGGTAATTTCTTGTTGCGTGTTTGGGCGTATCCCCGGGCATGACTGCTCTAGATAGGCATAGATAAAGAAATTAATGAAAAACATATTGTCCTATACTTACATTAAACAATAAAATGAAACCCTTGAACTTGATAAAAGCTAATGAAGTTGAATTGGTAGGCTATAGATCACTTTATAAAGATTCATGTGAAATCTAGAGCACACAGGAGTTGTTTTGAGCTAGGTTCAATTGTGTTAGGCACCAAATATTTGACTTGGGTAAAATGAGCTAAGTGTAAGAATATTGACCTAAACGTACAATTGAATAATGCTCAATATTGGCTCTAAAATATTTTGGAGATGTTTTTTTATAGGATTCGAAGCACTTTTCATAACTATTACCTATGTAAAAATGCTTAGATTTTTTCATCTAAAACCTTCAAACCCACTTTTGTTTTGAAACTCTATGAAATAGAAAGGTAGATGGTAAAGTTGCCTCCATTAGCTTACTAGTGGCTATTCAAACAAGAACCACATAAAAATGATTGTAACAACATTGTAACCAAATTTCAACTAAGATAAGTAAAAAATGAAAGCATATCACAAGCAAAAAACCCAATTGGATACAATATAGAAAAAGGGAAACTAAGAGATGAAAAAACCAATAGATATGGGAAAGGGGATACACTGGCAACAGTTAGGAAAAAAAAATGCTTGTGAATGTAAAAGGATGAAGGAAGATGAAGAACGAAGAGAAATAGACAAAAATAGGAAAGGAGAATGAAGAGAAATAGGGGAAATAACCAGTTTGGAATGGATGGAAGAAATGAATATATCATGGAATGAAGAGAAGAAAGAAACCACACAAAGGCTAACAAAAAAGTCCAAAATTATTATAAAATATGAATTCAAGGCTCCAAAGTAATGCTCCAACAAGATGTAGATACCCCAAGATTTAAAAAATCTAAGAATGCAAGAATAATAACAAGATAGTTATATATCTTGCTGCCCTTTTTGTTGACTGTTGTTTTGGTCTTGGTTTCTTTTTGGTGGGAGCATTTGTGTGCTTCCCTCGGTGTGCTTGGTTTTGTTTCACATTTGTTTCTTGGTTCTTTTTAAGTTTTATCTTTCAATTTCTTGTTGTAAAAGGTTTCGGGTGCTTTCAAAACTTGTTTTTACTTAATAAAAACAAGATAGTTATATACAAGGATGGTGAAAGTGGTGGATAATTTTAAATTAAAGATAGTTTCTTTTAAGAATACAAGCAAAGGTGGAAAAATAATAAGTGAGAATCAAAAAGTGTCACATTATTTTTTTGTGGCCAGAGAGTAAAGGTCAAATCTATCAAGAGGATTTGATCCTTCACCCAAGGGAGCTCAAGTTTATTGAAAAAGATAAGGGGATGAAATAAAGATGATTGGTGGTTATTTTTTGTCAATTAGAGTCATGAAATGTGATATATAAGCAAAAAATTGGTAAGAGTTTAAACTATAGATAAAGGAGGATAATAAAACATAAAATATTGGTTGGGGAGAATAATTATGTAGGAAATGTAAATAAGGCTAAAATCTAGGCTAAGTAACACTTGAGAGTGAAGAAAACAAATGGACTAAAGGGAAACACTAAGGGATGAGAATTTTAATAAGATTTAAAAAGGGACTAAAAAGAGATTAAAAAAACACACCAAAAAAGAGTACTAAAATGAGTGTAAAGATAGTTAAATAAATTGCGCAATATGTAATTTCAATTATTGTGATACCTTGAGAACAACTAAAAGATGAAATGTTGGATTAGGTTGTACTTTTATGATGAATATTTTATATGAAAATTTCCTAAAAATTTAAGGCTTATTTTCTAACAAACTCTCTATTTTATGAGAGCTAACGAGGTGCAATGGTGACCCTTGAAACCCCTTAAACTACTTTTTTGTCTTTCCACCTAAAATTGTATCCAAACCTCCTCAAAATTAATTTCTATATTGCTTACTAATTTCAAGCATTAAACCACTAAAAGCACATTAGTTCCACCAATTAAAAAACTAACCATATCATTGTTGGCATTATGTGTTGTCATTGATGTCAACCTGATATCTGACAATATGTGTTGTCATCAATGATGAAGATGGTTGAGTGCAGTTGATAGGGGGAGATTATTGCTTGTTTTGTTGTCTTTGATATTGGATAGTGTTGTGTTGAAGACATGTTAATACAAGGCTTAATGATATGGAAAGAGAGAGCATTGCATTATATGGAAAGAGAAAACATTGCATGAAAGAAATAACATAATGGAAGGAAAGAACATTGCTTTCATCTCTCTTGGTGATGGATGTAATAGTGGAGATTAAATGAGATGACATAAAAATAGAGGCAATGTTGTTTCTATAACTTTTTGGTCTCTAATGAATTGATGTAATGAAGAGTATGTTGAAGACAATTTGAAAGACTATTCCACATTCCTTCAGGTTGGAGAGTTTGGTCTTGCATTTTTTAGCACATTGTGCATGATCTATGTACATTGTACTACTATATTTTTACATCCTTGGCGTTGCAACTAATATGGTTGATATTTGCAGTTGGCTGACATTTTGGTTGTCTATCAGAATTAGTCTACAAGATGCTCTGCATTTCTTCGTATTGATGTTTTAGGTGTTTTATCTTGAAGGACATGCTTATACACTTTGTTTTGTGTCTTAATTCAATTTTCAAAAGTTGGTGTTGTCCATATGTAGTAATAGTGATGATCTATGTATTATTAACTCTCCTGAATGAAATATTCTTATCAATTATGTTGTGTTCGTATGATCTTGAAGTAAGGATTTAAGAATGCCTTTTGATGTTTATGTAAAGTCCTAGCGTGCTCAACATGTTTCTATATGGTTGTTTGTTGGTGCATTATGTATGGAATGTATGTTCCAAGCTAAATGCTATGGTCTAGCTCAAAGAAGTTGTTCTTTAGCTTGTGATGAATCCTTGTGTGTCTTCGCCAACCTTCAAGATTGTGTTGCATTGATTTTGGGTTCTACCTTGATTTGTGAGGATCTGTATCGAGATTATTCATCTAGAAGATGTGTTTTGGGCCAACTAGTGATGTGTTTCTTGATGTATCTACATGTTCCCTTGATGTTGACCTTGGAAGTTGTGTGATAGCATGTAAATTATTTCTAAAGAAATGAAAGATTTTTTATGATACTTTTGGATCCTCTCTATATCCTAGATTGGACCACTTTCACCACAATTATGTTTTGGTGGTCGACTTGATAGGAACTATGTTTGTCCTCTACTCTAGTTGGCCTAGTTGATGTTTGCAATGAAGATGGTACATATAGAGGATCAAAACATTTTGATGGTGTGAATCGGATGGAATTATGTAGAATAAGAGATATCGATTTGCAGTAAAAATAGTGGGCGGTGATGGCATTATGAAGTTGGTTGCTTGAGGTAGAAATTCAAGGACAACTTCATGATGGAGATTTGATGGAAGTAGTATGTTGAAATCTTGCTCATCTTCATTCATAAGTTTATGTACCTTGTTCATAGATAGTGAGTCTCCTCTTTAAGTTTTGTATCTTTCCCTAACATAGTGCATTTGAACCTACAATTCCTTTTGTATCTTGCACTAAGGAAATATGCCTTAGCCTCCAAAATTATGGAGCAGTGCACTTCCTTGGTAGTGAGCCTAAAACAAACTATAATCTTCATCTATATATTGTGTGTGTTAACTCTCACTATGAATTTTCCCTTGGTTTTCCCATGTAAATCCGGTGCTCTCTTGTGCATAGTATTCATTGCTCTATCTTCTTTATGTCGCTACTCACAATAAGGATTAATTGACTATAAAATTGAAGTCAAAGTTGAAGTGATTGTTCCAACCTAATACGTTTGCCTCTCACACTTGAGGTGTATTCAACAATCAACATCAGAACCAAGTTCCTCCAAAAGAAGCTTAATCACTTGAGGAAAGGTCCAGGATGACTCTAGATGGATCTTGCAAAATTCTCAAGTTTGATGGCACAAACTACTCTTTTTGGAAGATGCAGATGGAATCACATTTTGCGTCTAAGGGCTATGTATCTAGAACTCTGTTGTGGATGATTACACTACTCCTTCCACTCCTCTTACCTCTACAGATCATATCAGATTACATTACAGCAATAGAAAAGAAAGGAATACAATCATCAACAGTGTGGTTGATTCTAAACTATTGAAGGCGATGAGTCGCAAGTCTACTGAAGATGTCTAGGAAAAATTTAGCAATATCTACGTGGGAGATAATAAAGTAAATCATGTCAAACTGCAAGGTTTCAAAACAAGACTTGAGAATTTAAGAATGATTGAAGAAGAAAATATTGATATTTATATACATCAAATAACAAAAGTGGTAAGTGGTATGTTGGTTAACAGTTTGTCCTCCCGTTAGATTTATAATCTCCGACTCTTCTTAACACCCAAGGTGAGAGAACAAAAGGATGTCACCAACAAATGGGTCAGTGTAAATCATCTATCACTGCCCTCTGA
>MU221615.1:510359-523144 GCA_018584345.1 Thuja plicata
TACTACCTTTCTTGAATTCCTACTGCAAACAGAGCCATCAACTCCAAAGGAAATTCCTTCTTTAGAATGAAGAAAGAATGCAATTATTTACTGTTTTCAAAGAATTGAATCCTTAATCTTGCACACTATTTCTATTGCATTCCATGAAGTACTTTTGAAACAACTGACTGTGCATACTCTGAGAATTGCCATATGATGTTGTCCAGCATGAATCCATATGATTTCAATCACCAACTTGCTTGAAAAAGATCATTAATAGGAGCACACAATCCTTGCCGGGTTGGGATCTGTAACCTACCCAACATAAAGACTTTTAAAACATCCCTCCCAGTTTGAAGCAAGAAGGCAATGGAAGGGAAACCTGGCAAAGATTTGCTATCCTAGAGGGGACCTAGACCTAGACATAACCAGACTGACTTGACATGACCATATGACTCCAATAATGCCAAAAAAAATGGGTGACTAAAAGTCAGACAACATGGTATCAAAGGAGTTCATGGATCTTTGGAAGAAAATGAAGTAGTAATGAAGGTATTGAGAACTCTTCTCGAATCCTATTTCTCTAAAGTATATGTTATTGAGGAAAGTATAGACTTGGACAAATATACATCACATCGGCTCTATAGAACACTATATGCTTTTGAGGTGATGAAGTTTAGAACAAATAATCATAACAAGGAACTTGCTTTCAAAAGCTATTAGGAAAATAGAAGGTGATTAGAATGATGATTTTGATGATGCAAAAGCAAACTTTGTAAGGAGAAAAAAAAGGAACTGAAAAATACATAGGTAAGTTTACCCTTTAAATGTTTTAATTGTGGAAGAGTTGGTCATTATGAACCTAAGTGTATGTTTAGAGAAGATAACAATAAAACTAGAGGTAGTATAATTAAGAGAAAATAATAGAAGTAGAAGAGATGTACCTCAAAGCAGTTTCTATTCCAAGGAAAATAATTATTCATCGTCATTATTCAAATGATGAGACATGGATTATGGTTGTAAAAGTTGACAATGCTATGGAAAATGAAAGATTTGAAACCATATCAAGGCATGAAGAGAGTGAAAGTTCATTGATAACTTATGGATTGTCTTTCATGCAAAAGAGTCACCAAATGCATAGGTTATTGATGGTGGATGTTCAAATCACATGACCAGTGATAGAAGAAAGTTCATTCACCTTAAAAATTTGGATGGTGTATCTATAAAATTTGGTGGTGAAAATTCTACTCATATTTGTGGCAAGGGATCCATAACTATTGATGGAAGGAACAAGACTAAGGATGTTCTCTATATCAAAGGATTGTGACATAATCTTATAAGTGTCAATCGGATGTGCAGTAAAGGATAAAATCTTATATTTCATGAGAAAGGATGTGAATAAAAAAAGGCAGCAAGAGAAGGCTAATTGCAAAAGGAACAAGGGTTGATGGAAATCTCTATCATCTAATGGTAGCTAAAGGAGGAAATTTTCTGATTTCTTTGAGTAGAGATTGATGGCTCTGGCATGTAAGGATGGGTACATCAACTTTGACAACTTGGTGAAAATCATATCTATAGAAGCAGTAAGGGATATGCCAAAGATGCCAAAGATGGGAAGCGGACAAAGATAGAAAGTTCAAAAGCAAAGAGCATTCTACTACAATACCTTTGGAGTTGGAACATATAGACCTGTGTGGACCTACCACGACAAGAGGACTAAATGGTGAAAGGTACTTTATGTTGCTTATTGATGATTACTCTAGAATGACATGGGTTACTTTTCTAAAAGAGAAATTTGAAGCCATAGAAAAGTTATAAGATTTCAAATCCATGGTAGAAAATGGAATAGATGCTAATATTAAAAGTCTAAGGTCAAATAAAGGAGGTGAATTTGCATCAAATGAGTTCAATATGTTTTGTGAAGATCATAGCATCAAGAGACATTGTTTGCTCCTAGAACTCCTCAAGAAAATTGGGTAGTAGAACGGAAGAACGAAATAGTTCAAGAAATGGCAAACAACGTTGACAAATCCAAGCTTATCTTTTGTATATTGGAAAGAGGCAGTGTCTACTGTTGTTTAAATTCTTAACACGGTACTAGGAAGGGTCAATAATTTGAAGCCTCCATATGAGCTATGGTATGGGAGAACTGCTACTGTCAGGTATTTCAAAATCTTTGCAAGCAAATTTTACATTAGTAGAGATGAAGATCTTAGAAAGTTTGACTTAAGGATTGATGAAGGAATATTTCTTGGTTATTCCCCAAGAAGTAAGGATTGCAAATGTTACAACAAAAGGCTTAAGAGGACAATTGAAAGCACAAATGTCAAAGTAGATTAAAATTGGAATCAAATTATTGAAGAACCTAAGGATTGCATAATAGAAGGTGCCCCCAACACTTTGGAAGAAGAAAATAATCCGAGTGAAGAAATGGGAAAAGAGGAAAAGAAATCAAACGAAATGCCTACGACTCTAGAAAAGTATATTCAAAGGAACCATTTATAGGATCATTATTGGATATAAACATGGAGTAGAAAACAAGATGGTCTGCCAAGGCAAGTGAGCATGTGAATATTTATCTCTTATCAAAGATAGAACCTAAAATTGTTTCAAATGCTAATAAGGATGAAAAATGGTTGAAGGCACTGGAAGAACTTGATCAAATTGAGTAAAATCAGACATGTGAACTTGTCCCTAGGCTAACAGCCAAAAATGTTATTAGAACTAACTGGGTGTTCTGGAACAAGTTGAATAAAGATAGAGAAGTGACAAGGAATAAAATTAGGTTGATCTATAAAGGATATTCTCAAGTGGAAGGTATTGATTTTGAGGAGACTTTTTCTCCAGTGGCTAGGATGGATGCAAGTACGATGTTTCTTGCATTTGAAGCTCGCAAGAATTTTAAGGTATATCTGATGGATGTCAAGTCAACATTTCATAATAGGGACTTAGAAGAAGTGTATATAGAGCAACTCGATGGTTTTTAGTTGACAGAAAAGTCAAATATGGTGTGCAAACTCAAGAAGGCATTGTATGGTCTCAAAAAAGCTCCTAAGGCTTGGTATTCGCGGTTGGACAAGTATTTACTTTGGAAAGGTTTAAAGAAAGGTACTACAAAGAGAAATATATATTTTAAGATTGAGGAAGACAAGCTATTGATAGTTATTTTGTATGTTGATGACATTATTTTTGGTGGAGAGTTGCATGTCAGAAATTTGTAGTAGAGATGCAGAAGGAATTTGAGATGTCAATGATTCGTAAATTATCTTTCTTCCTTGGACTATAAGTTGCTCAATTAGATATTGGTATCTTTATTTCCCAAACCAAGTATATCAAAAAAAAATTGAAAACATTTGGCATGGAGAATTCTAAACCAGTAAGTACTCCCATGGCTATTGGTTGTCATTAGGGAAAGGATCATGAATCTTTAGAAGTAGATCAAACACTCTATAGGTTGATGATTGGAGGACTGCTATATTTTAACTGCTTCTAGACCAAATATTATGTATGCAGTATGTTTGGTTGCTAGATTTAAAGCTAATCCTAAGCTGAGGCTTGACAAGGTTGTTAAGAGAATATTTAGATATTTGAAAGGAACACTAGACTAGGGCTTGTGGTACAAAACGGATAGTGACTTCTCTTTGAACACTTATACTGATGTTGATTAGGTTGGTTGCGTGCATGAAAAAAGAAGTGCTAGTAGAAGTGCATTTTTCTTAGGAGATAAATTGGTTGCATAGTTCAACAGAAAACAAGACTATGTCTTTATCTACAACAAAAGTTGAGTACATTGCTACACCTCCTGCTTCACTCAAGTGATATGGACGAAGCAGACATTGAAGGATATCAAGGTGATGCATAATGAACGCAATCCTATCATGTGTGACAATACAAGTGCCATAAACATTTTTAAAAATCCAATAATGTGTTTAAGGACTAAACATATTTACATCCACTATCATTTCCTAAGAGAAAAAGTTGCGGAGAAAGAAGTCAAAGTGGAGTTTGTATCCACAAATAATCGGATTGCAAATATCTCTACTAAGACATTGCCAAAGGATAAATTTGAGCATCTCATACAAAAGTTATGGTTTATTGTCCCTCCTAATTAGCCGTATAAGTTGGTGAATCCATCCAGGGGGAGAAATTCAAGGTATATTCTTGTCTCCTGGATTGATGTGATTACTGCTCTTAGGGGGAGAAGGTAGGTTGATTGAAAGAAGGAAAGCATGAATAGTGCAGAAGGAAAGGTGAAGAGAAAAGCAAGTGCATAAAGAGAAAGGGGGGAGAAATCTACATAATACAATGCAGATACTCAAAGATCATTTGTCCTTGACGTCAAAGGGAGATTTTATAGAACAATTATTTGTAGAGAGGGTTGCCATCAATGACACAGGGTGAGATTGTTGGCATTATGTGTTGTCATTTATTTCAACCCAATATTTGACAAGATGTGTTGTGGTCATCAATGATGGAGATGGTTGAATGTAGTTAATATGGGGGGGAATATTGTCTATTGTGTTGTCTTTGATATTAGACAATGTTGAATTGAAGAGATGTCACTACAAAGGCAAATGATATGGAAGGAGAGAATATTGCATTGTATGGAAAGAGAAAGCATTGCAAGAAAGAAATAGCAAATACGGAAGGACTAAACATTCCATGATATGGAAGGAGAGAACATTGCATTATATGGAAAGAGAAAATATTGCCTGAGAAGAGTGGAAAATATATGAGGAGCGAACATTGCATGATATGGAAGGAAAGAACATTGATTTCCTCTCTCTTGGTGTCAGATGTAACAGTGGAGATTAGATGAGATGACATTAGAATAGAGGTGATGTTGTTTCAGGAACTTTCTAACCTCTGAAGAATTGATGTGGTAAAGAGTATGTTGTAGACAGTTCAAAAGAATGTTCCACATTCCTTTGCGTTGGAGAATTTGGTCTTGAGGTTTTGAGCACATTATGCATGATCTATGTATATTCCACTACTATCTTTTTACATCCTTATTGTTGCAGCTGGTATGGTTAGTATTCACAGTTCGTTGACAGTTTGGTTGTCTATCAGAGTTGGCTAGAAAATGCTTCACTATTCTTTGTGTTGATGTTTGAAGTGTTGCGGCTTGAAGGACATGCTTATAACATTTGTGATGCATCTTAGTTCAATTTTCAAAAGTTGGTGTTGTTCACAAGTAGTGATAGTGATGATTTGTGTATGATAAACTCTCTAGAATGAAGTGTTCTTTTCAGTTATGTTGTGTTAGTATGATCTTGAAGTAAGAATGATTTAAGAATGTCTTTTGATCTTCAAGGAAAGTCCTAGTGTGCTCCACATGTTGCTATATGGTATGTTTGTTGGTGCATTACGTCTGGAATGTATGTTTCAAGGTAAGTACTCTGGTTTAACCAACATAAGTTGTTCTTCAGCTTGCAATGAATCCTTGGGTGTCTTCACCAAGCTTGAAGATTGTGTTGCATTGATTTTGGGTCCTACCTTAGCATGTGAGGGTCTGCATTAGGATTATTCATCTCAAAGATATTTATTGAGCAACTAATGATGTGTTGCTTGATGTATTTACACATTACCTTGCTGCTGACCTTAGAAGATGTGTGATAGCGTATAAATTGTTTCTAAAGCAATGAAAGATGTACTGTGATACTTTTAGGTCATCTCTATCTCCTAGATTTGACCACTTCCACCACAATTATGTTTCAGTGGCTGACTTGATAGAACCTATGTTTGTCCTCTGCTTTAGCCGACCTAGTTGATGTTTGCAATGAAGATGGTATATATACAGGATCAAATTGATGTTGATGGTGTGAAAGAGTGTGTGAATTAGATGGAATAGTGTAGAATAATAGTTATAGATTTGTGTCAAAAATAGTAGGTGGTGATGGCATTATGAAGTTTGTTGATTTAAGCAAAAAAATCAAGAAGTGATTGTTCCAAGACTAATTCACCCCCTCCCTTTCTGTATTGAGGTGTGTTCAACATTCACTAGTCATCTCACAATGTTTGATCTCGAAGAAGAGTGTTTCGCTAACTCGGTTGATCTAAATATAAGCATTCCTACCATCAATCAATGCAACTTGCTTGCACATTTTTTTAATAAAATATCCTTAAGAATTTAAGAGGCAACTTGCCACAACATGATAAAATGGTTAGATTGTCCATTGTGTGTTGTGGCATAACCATGAACAAAGTAACTTAATATTCTAATCCTCGTTATCTCCTCCCTCAATATATTCAATGTAGAAAAAGAGAAGAAAAGAACGTTTCTTCTCTCTACATATATGTCCCTAGCTCCACTTATTGCAATTGTAGCAGAGACATTTGACCTCTTCACCCTTATAATTGCTATGAGATCAATCACTCGGGCTATATTTGATGATGTTGATTCTTTTCTGCTTATGAGTTAATTCTCTAAATAAACTGTGTAGAATATTTGTTATGTATTACAAGAAATTGGTTTTAGGTCAACATGCATAACTTTCTCCACATTCAAAAGATTGTTGAAACAAACAACATACTTGATAATCAACCTTTAAATCCACAATGAACAAATTTAATGCATGAGTGTTCACAATGTCATGCCCAAAGAATATGATTTTCAAATGAAATGCATTCAGCTATTGAAAATATTTCGTTGAGATGTGTCAATTGGATAAAGAACTTTTTATCTTTCCATCTCTCATAATGCATAACTAAATCCCCAATGAATATGTTAAATGTTAAGAAAAGTTGTCTCCCTTAAGGTTTGCATATTTGTCGGTGCCATTTAAATTAAAATGTTTACATGTATGCAAAAGCTAACTGATACACTTTGGGGTGCGAAAATGCAACATTTGAGAATCTATTTTAAAAAATGTGTACAATAGAGCTTACAAATATCTAAATACATGAAGCGTAATAAAAGCAAAAAGATCATTATGTTTGTTAATCACAGTGAGAAGGGAAAAATGGGTGATACTTTCCCCTATAAAATCATCTTGCAAAGATAGCATTGTCTAACAAGTGGAAAGCTAATTGATCAAATGTGGACGCATTGTTGCTATGTTATCAAAGCATTGTTTAGTGTTTTGCAAAAACATTTACTTGACAGGGCACTCTCAAGTACTGTTAGGTCTCATTTTCTTGCTAGAGTGCTTTTTAGTGTTGGTAATTCACAGTCTGTTATATGCGTCCAAGATAATTGTCAAGAAATAGCTCTAACACCACCTTTTAGGATACTAACCCAAGAAATACAACAGATTCATAGTTATAAAGAAATAACATCCAACATAAATGCCTGAAATGAAGCAAAGATAAACGAAGCTATAGGCACAGTCCACAATTACTTTCTTAGAATTTAGAAGTTTTACAGATTCAAAGGGGCCAACCTCCCATATGCTTTGCCAAAAATGATCCAAGCTAATGATCATTTATAACTCAATTAGGTTAGAACAACCGCATGACACCTAACATTGCCCACCACTAAAATCCAAAAACTTTCATAACCTGTGAACATGGCATCTTCCTATGCTCAAAAAAATTGTCTTGTCTCATTACCAAAACAAAATGATAAACAATGTACACTTCTATCTCTGACTACCATTAGAGTTTTGAGTAGACCTTTTCATCAATTGTTTTTTTCAAAGATACAAGGACCTCGTATTTTGTTTAGTTAACCCTAAAAAAGAGACCAAAAAATATATAACTGCTAGGAATGCAAAGATTTCAAATGACATCATCTTTACTCTGAGTAAATTCTACAAAATTTAAATGATTTTTAAATAAATTGGAGTGAAAAAACAATAAACATGTATTAATGTGTGTACACACATTGGTAATAACTGCCTGTTTTGCTTAGTAAAAGAGAGATCATACTAATATGTAGCAAATGTCATCAAGAAATGCACGAGATAGAAACACCAGCGAATGCTTGTAGCCTATCAAATCTGTAATACAGTTAAAAATGGAGGCAACTGTATAGACTAGGAATGGTAACATTCAATGTTAGCAATTAAATTTTAAACCACGTGATAGTACTTGAACAGAATAGTAAAACAGGACAGAAAACACTGTACTCCGCAAAATCAAGATTGATAAAGCAAGTTTTGTTTCCATGTATATATGGTAGTTTTTAATTGAAGACTGCAATTTTCCAGTTATAAGATTCATCAGAGTGCTAATTGCCCAATTTTTAACAATAAAATGAAAATTCATTCAGCGTGCTGGTTTGTGCAATGTGAACCTATACGTTTTGAAGGACATTGCTGTAACAATTGTCTCCAGAAGTTTTGACTCGTTAAACTAAAAAAGTTTTATTGAACATCCATACCCTTTTGTCAAGACTCAAAAGCGTGATATTAGCACATCCATAAACTTGCTTGTAATCAAAGCTGAGTAAATAATGGTGCTTATTATGCAGTATTTTGCATTGTGGACATCATATGCAAAATATCCAATATTAACCGATATCTCACCTTAAGAGAATTTTTATAAAGCAGATTTACGATTTATTGGTTCGTCTTAGCAATCGTGATTCTGAAATGTGGTGACAATCACCTTATGTTAAAAAGAAAAAAAATCATGGATTCTGAATTCACTCTTGCATCACTATCAATGGTAACCTTGGGGGCTTGTTACATCTTGAAGATAGAACTCTCCCTAGAGGATCTGAAATCTTGTGTCATCTTCCGACAGATTCCAAAAAATAATGATCATAACTAGTCTACAAGAAATTTCATAGATTATACATCGAATATATCCAGATTTACGCATCATCCCCTATTGGCATTGATGAATTCCCGGTATTCTCTCTTCATCTTAACTCCTGAAATTTGCCTGAATTACAATGAATAAAGCATGAAAATAAGTGCAACCCTTACTAATTTAAAAGCCAACATACAATAACCTCTATTCATCTTAAACAACCAAGCACTAAAAGACTGGCTTAAAAAAATGACAATAAAAAAAATGTGAATGTCAAGATTTCAATGCATATATATTACAATTTGATATTAGGGTCTTCCCATAAAGATTCTTAATATCTTTTAGTGCAGTCATTGGTGGAATCTATCTACCAAATATTATCTACAGTCAGTACAGTCCATGTGAAAACCTAAACTTTTAAGATGATCTTTAATGTTAGTGTAAAACCAAATATCCCTGATTTTGAAGAAAATATATAGCTTTATGTGAAAGGACATACTCGAAGATTCCACTGCAAACACTAAGATCAAATGGTGTGCAATCAACGGACCTTTTAGCACAATAATCAATTAGCAGTGCTTAAACACATTAATAATCACCCAGAGACACACATAGACTTAAAATATATTTGGAAAGAGGTAACTTTGGTAGCAGCTGTGAGCCTCCAAGCATGAAATAGGGCATGCTTTCTTTTCTAGAAGCAAAAAAGAAACCTTGGCATTCTTTGGTATTTTAGCATCAGCGTTAGGTTCCTGTATCTTCCTAATTTGGAATCTCCTACATTAAACCTACAACAGTATAAGCTTTGTAGTTTACAAGGCCCACATTATGAAACACCCAAGCAAGTGGCTGTATTGTGTTTTTGGCTTGTCCAAAACACAAGTATACAGAACTATAATAAGTTTTGCACACACCACAATCTGTCAGATCTAGATACATGTCTAAGCTGCAACTGTTGAAACAGCTGATCCGATTTATGACTTAAAAGCAAAACTAGTTGCCTAACCTAACCACAATCCCATCCTACTCGTCCCCATCCACCCCCAGCTCAACAAAACAAAAGACAACCTAACTCCTGTTTACCATTGGCATGCTTGTTTTCTTATTTCATTATGCAATTTCAGGACCTGTTTTGCAGGTTGGAGAGCTACCAAAGGTGTTATAGTATGTCTTTCAAGCATTTTTCAGCCTTTGAGAACAGGTTCAAAATGGTGATTGTGAAGATTTGCAGATATTTAGGGACAAAATGCAGTTTTGCAGGTTGCTTAATTCCGGTAAATCGGAAAATATTGTCAAGGTGGTTGTGGACAGGGCAGTAGAAGAATAATGATAGTGGATTTGAATATGATCCAAGGTCTCCACCTTGGACACATGTTTCTAATTTTTCAAATATAAAAGGGGCTATGTCATATAAAAGGATTTGCAGGGAAAGTAACCACAAGTACAATGGATTGTATGCCAGGATTAAAGGCCTCTTTCATAGAATGTAAGGCCACAACATTAGAGTTTTCTTGATTCCAAATCAAGGGAACAAAAGGGACTCACCTAAAGTCAATAAGTTAGGCTTGTTAGGGAGCACAAGAAAGCAAAAAGAGCAAATGAATTGACAAAGAATTGATCCTGCCCTTCTTTACTTGTGCAACTTCAAAGGGCTGTTGCTGGTGTAAGCGGTAGATCAACTCCACACTCAAGCCCTAGAAATATTGTACATCAATTTCTGCAGGTGGCATCAACTCTTTCAAATCAAGGGGACTAACATGGGAGGACTGCACCTTGAAAAGATGAAATGGGAAGCAAGAGAGCAAATCAACAAGTTGATGACCTGATGCATTCATGTCAATGAGCTCTTCTTCAACTTAGTGAGATTACCATTTCAATAGGAAATGACGAGGGCAATGATGAAGCCCCCTGCATACCCTAATTCTAAAAGGTTAGAGAATGCTATCAGCCAAAGAAACCAAGAAAATGGATTCTTATAGCCAGGCATTTGTAAAAAGAATCATATGTTTCCATCAATCTGTTACATCCCAACCCCCACGGCAGGTTACTTCCAATGTGTTGAATATGTTTTTGATTAAGTTCAACAATCTAGCAAGGGGACTGACCCTTACACAACCACAATCACAAACTCCATGTATAAAACCTATCAATAAAGGACGTACACATTTATGTACTCCTATTTCATAATAGGTAATGTCATATCTGAAAAGAGATTATTTCAGATTTTAGGCCATACAAAGTCAATAAATCAACACTCAAACCAAGGTGTGATTTATATTCAAAACCATTAACTAATGGAAAAAGGAAAGAAAACAAATAAAATAAAGTAAAGAGGTGCCAAGGATGGAGAGGGCAGGTATAGGCACCCTGGCTCACAAAATGGATACCCATCATTTCATAAAAGGGACTTTACAAGAGAGTGGGCATCCTTAAAACAGAACAAATGGAGGAATTTCTCAGGGAGCTGGGGCAGCGTGCCACAGCTCTTGTTTCTTTCCCATCCTTCCGTAAGTGACTTCATGAGCCACTGCAACTCTACATTGGAGAAGAAAAGGGAGGTTGTAGACAAATGAGAGAGAGAAGATAAGGATGATGCATTGAAGACATCTCTGCAATCATTTGCAACAGATCAATTTGATTACCAACATACAGATGAAAGCAAGCTACAGATCTTCTTTAACTGGGATTACTTTTGCCTCATGTTAGCTATTATCATGTTAACAGTTAAATACAGTGATAGTGTTTGCTCAAGGGAATGTTAGTTGGGGAGTAAGATTTGGCATTGGCATCAGTGAGTTTCATATCTACACTCATCTTCTTATGTGGAATGCCAAGTACAGATACAGAGTTCTTGCTGGGAGCCCAACGACTCCAATTGCTCAGGGAAATAGAGTAGCTTTTTGATCTGTAGTTGTCATTATTGAGTAAATCTCTACTACATTTCACAGTTAGGGAGAGCATATGTGTGCTCGTAAACTTGAAGATGACTCTCAAGGTCTATGGCCAGTCATTTCCAGTGATAAATCAGGTGCATTCTTTTGTTAATTCCGTTTACATCTATTTTTTGAATTGAAGCTTATTTGTTTCTAGAACCTTCTAATCTCTTATTAAAGTGAGTATAGTCAAAGCAATATTCACTTTCTGGCTTTTAAATTGTTTGTGAAATTTCAGAGGGGGGGTGTTGGTCTGTTATAAAGGTTAATTATTTGTAAACTGTTGGTATATTTGGGTCTTCAATGTAGCAATCAGTCTGTAATGTCATAAACTGCACACCGTGCAATTCCTTGTTGCATAGCACCTTTCCTTTAGCCAAAATCAAATTTCCACCAAGTCTCCATCTCATCCCACTTCCCTTGTCATCTCCTTTAGTCTGAATCCTCGACCATGTGGACTGTTTGATTCAGGACGCATGCACGCCACGGAGACATCCGCATAGTGCGCACGCATCCCCCGAATCTGCAGATCGAAGGTGGTCATTCAAACGTTACACCTGCTGTTTCTGGCAGTGTAATGCCTCCTATTGCAGGCCGCCGATGTTGGGATTCTTCCTGGCTTGTTTGAACCTTCATTTTGGCCTCATTTTACCTCTCTTGGATCTTCTTGGTCATTTTGAATCACTTCTTGACAGCTTCTTGGTCTCTCCTGGCTCTCTTGATCATCCAAAGTGCTTTCACAGCCTCTTCGCAGCTCTTTGGTCAATTGGCATTGTTGCTCCACCATCACTCTAATGTTCAAGCTTTCTCTCACCTCCAATCCACCAAGCTCCGGCTTCTTGGCTTCGAAGGGGAGTGACCTTATCCCTCACACTTACTCATTATGTTTTGTTTCAAACATATCATTAGCTCTTAACCTCTATCTATTGCCATTTATCATTTTTGGATTATCATTTATCATACATCATATCTTGGCTGTCCGTGGAGGTGGAAACACCAAAACGGGGGTCTGACTTTGGTAGGCCTCTTAAACAAACAACACCAACCTTTTGTCAGCCAGAAATTATGTTTCTGTCAGCCGACTTGGTTGTCGTCGGTAAATAGTTTGTAGCGGGTAATTGTATGTGGCCGACGGGTCCCTTCGGGAATCTTCCTGAGGCATCCCTCGGAGTAGTA
>MU221621.1:16257-27766 GCA_018584345.1 Thuja plicata
GGCCAACTTTATACTGCAGTACCAAAGTTTTGTAGGTACCATCCCCACCCCAGTTTTACTTTCTATTTGGAAGGTTTCTGGGTCACCAAATCTTTGTGTTTATGTGTTATGAATGATTATACTTTCATGCTTGCAGTAGATTAGATAAATGAATGGTTAAGTATATACAAGTGTAGAAATGATTTAAAGTTTTAAGAGTTACTGATTCACCCCTCCCCTCTCAGTAACTTGGCTAGTCTTGATTATTTCCAACAATACCATCCTAGAGTATTCATCAATGAGCAACATGAAATATCTATCACCTTGTAGACTTCTTATCTTAGAAAGACCACACAAATCAGTATGAAAAAGATCTAACAATTCATTTGAATTTTCAGTTTTAGAGTGGAAAGTAACTCTTGTTTGCTTACCCAATTGACATTCTCTGCAAATAGTGTTAGTAGGTTTCTTCACCTTAGGAATATATCTAACAACATAAGTAGAACTTATAACCATAAAATTTTTAAATTTCACATGACACAAACTTTTATGCCATAACCAAATTTCATCTATTTGAGCAATCAAAAAACTTTTCTGACCACTATTCAAATGGAATATGTTGCCATTTATCTTTGATCCTGATGCAATCTCTATCCCCGAGTCATTCAACATCTTGCACCTTTTATCCTTGAAATGAATTACATAACCTTTGTCCATCAGTTATTCAACACTAATAATATTATGTTTCAAACCTTCCACATATAGCACATCAGCCGTATTATTCTTGCCATATAGAATAATATAATATCTACCTCTTATTATACCACCAACATTGTCTCCCCATTTCACAATATCACCATCATACTTTTCAAATATCACAAACTTTCTCTTAATGCCAGTCATATGATGAGATCATGCAATGTCTATTACCCCTTTATCTTCTTTGACAACTTGAGTAGTTAGGGCTTTCTCTTCAATGAAAAAAATAGAAAAACTAATAGACATAAAATCTTTAGGATTGGGATCTTCTTCTTCTTATTCTTCTTCTTTGATAGAAATAAATGTAAATTCATCATCACTCTTATCAACATCATCATATTCATCATCTATAACTCACTTAGAAGCATAATAAATTTTTTTTCCAACAGTAGGTTTGTTGTTCTTAAGTTTAGGGACCCTTTCCGGACATCTAGATGTAAAATGTCCTATCTTATTGCATAAAAAACACTTAAGGGGCATCTTTCATTTACACTTACCAGAACCTTTTAGAAATCTTCTAGCAATCAGTGCTTCCAACTCTTTAAGTTCTCTCTCCTCTTCTTAAATCTCTTTCATCTCTTTTTCATATCTCAATAATCTCCTCGTGGATCCTTCTCCTGGATCAGATCTTTGCATGTTCCTTCTAGATAAAATATCTTTGAATGTTAATTCCACCTTAGAAAATACATCACCAAATTTTCTTATCTCAAAATAAGTAATCTTACCAATCAACTCATCTCTTTTTATATTTTAGGATCGCCATCTTACCATCTTGGGATCACCCACAGGTTGTTAGGCATTCTCCATGGGACCAAGCTTTGATACCAATTGTAGGAAATATGACAACAAACAAATAAGAAGGGGGGTGAATCAGTTGTTCTAAATATTCAAAACTTCAAAACCCTTAAACCTTAAAAACCCTTATTTATCATCTTAATGAAATAAACGTGCTTGCAATAATAAAAAAATACATCGAAAACACATAGCACACAGATTTTTATCATGAAAATTATGTTAGGGGAAAAACCACGATGGGAATGGAACCTGCAATATGAACTATATCCTATTAGAAGTATAATACATATTACAAATGGGAATTCACATGCATTCAATCACACTTCCTAGACCTCACTCCTCAAATATAAAAGGGATACAAAATTGGGAAGGCTCACTACCTTACAAGATCACTACAATGATCAATCATACTACAATCTAAAATTTTATGAACTGTATAATGACATCTACCTATGCCTAGGTTAGTTCCAATGAAGCACAATCAGATCTCTATTCAAATCCTCTCTTCCACCTTCAGATGAGAATATCAACCCTCAACAGATCTGCACACATCACATGATTTTTCCCTATTTATATGCAATTCATCAACCTCGAGAAATAAACAAGGTTGGCTCAACCTTCGTTTAAAAATATAATTAAACATGCCAAATATGACAATTCAAACTCATGTTGGACCTCCAAAACATAGCAAGGATCCTTATCAACAACCTCAATCTAGTAACACGTTCCACAAATCATGCCTCAACATAAAAAAATGTTTTATTGATCAAGTCCACCAAGATCATACATAAAAATACCACCAACATAAAAATACTTCAAATCTGACCACCACAATCAAAATGGACCATCAACTCAATAGGTACATATCCCAAGAACATCCATAGGCATCATGAATAATACAAAAGCATCTAAACCCATCCAAGTCATCGTATTTGTCAACAACTCTTATGTCAAACCTCAATAACACTATCACTACCCTCTGATACACTCGAAAATGCCTTGTGGATCTCTGGACCATGAAACTTTTGAGTTGAGGACACATCAGGATGTCCCAAACACACTCCTAGATGTGAAGAGAAAAATATCCTCTTGGAAGTTCACACCAAACCTACTTATGTCCCACTATTAATACTGCCAGACAATGTAAGAGCCGAACACCCTACTTGATCTCATAACTCAACTAAACCTTCATGCACACCTCTGTAACTTGACATAGACCAAATAAATAATATCTACAACATCTCCTAATTCCCATGACTACATGTCTTTACTAATATTAACTCATTGGACCTCTGATCCTACCACACCATTGTCCAAACTATCATCCAAACTATCCAACAAATATATTGATTTCAATGACAACACATCTAACTAATATGTCTTCCAATACATATGTGCATCTGCCCAAAAATTAAAAACTTTCAAACTTTGTGTAGTGAATTTTTCTCATCATCATAGGTTCATGACCAAGATATTCTAGAAATTTTCAAGATAAGGCTTTGCAATGGTATTCTTCTTTACCTACTTATTTCATTGATTCTTTCAAAAAACTTGCTAATTATTTCATTCAAAAGTTTCAAAATAATATTGGTCCTACAATTTCTTTGATTAGTTTAATGCATTGTAAACAAGGTGTTAAAGAATAAGTGTCCAATTTCATTGGTACATTTAAGCATTTTCATGCTTAGATTTCTTATCATGTGCCTAATGTTGATATTCAACTCATTTTTATTTCTATTTACTAAAAGACATTCATATGATATTATTTTCTGAATTCTCTTCTTTACTCAATTATGTGCAATGCTTCATAATTATCAGCTTCAGGTGAGTCAATTTGAGAGCTCTCCTCCAATGTATCCAATTGATAAGAGTGATGTCACATCCTAGCCTTTTCAAAAGTTTCAAAAACCAAAAGGATTAATCGAAATCATCAATTAATCAAACAACATTGATGCACCAATGACAACAACATCCAAAGGTGTGGCTCTTTTTTCATCTTATTTAAAACCTTCTTGAAACTTTACGTCTCTTTTTTAATATTTTCATAATGTCATGTTAAAGTTGATTAAGGCTAATGTCTTAACACTTCCTCCCATTAAGACACTTGATCCTTCCAAAAAAACCAACAAGAACTTTGATTCGAAAGATTTTTTCCAATATCATCGTCAACCTGGTCATGATGCTAAAGTGTATTTTTGTTTGAAAAATATTGTTCAAGTCCTCAATGATTTTAATGCTATATCTGTTGAAGGTGTTAATAATCAAGGAAACAAATCTATTTCCCTTCCAAACTAAAACTTAGAAATTTACACCAACCCTTTACCTTCTCCTTTTACCAATACCATTGAGTCCATTTCTTCTTCATCTACCCATGTTGTTGACTCTGCTACCATTGTGACTTATGACACTCAGTGTATCAAATATAACAGTTTTCAACCTTATTGACTAATCTGAACCTGATCTTTTCATTACATTTTATCCTAGTGAAAATATTAGAGCACTTGATGGTACTCTTTAAATAGTTGTGAATGTTAATGGACTTCCCTCTTCTGGAGTCCTTATAGATCCTACTTGTATGGTTAATGTTATAATTGAAGAACAACTCTACACTAGACAACTCCATCAAGATTTATATGATAAATCTGATGTGATGATCAAAACATTCAATGGTTGCACTTATCC
Organism: Thuja plicata; assembly: GCA_018584345.1. NCBI lineage: Eukaryota > Viridiplantae > Streptophyta > Pinopsida > Cupressales > Cupressaceae > Thuja > Thuja plicata. The sequence goes on from MU221621.1 coordinate 20,473, forward strand.
TACCCATTGTTCCATTACTCTTCTCATAGAATTTGGTAAGAAAACCTTAGATGTTACCTTTTTTGTCATCCTAACTTTTTATCAGTTTCAAGGTCGACTTGGCCTTCCTTGGCTCACTTCCATGAAAGCTATAGTCTCTCTTATCTATAAGTGTTTTAAATTTCTTCATGATGGAGAAATAATCACAATGAACCATAGTAATTATCAGCCTTTAAATACTTGAGGGAAATTTGACCTTGATTTCTTTTGGCCTTCCATGTATCAATCAATCCAACCTCGCAAAGATAACCATTTCCCATCCTATCAAAAATTCAAAATTAAGAAGATTTACGAACTTACCAATTCCTCTCCTATAGTTTCATCTCTTTTCCATGGACATGGAATAATTAATACACCTTCCACACCTCCTATTTATGCTTCAGTTCCACCTCCTATATCCTATAAATGCTCCACAGTTTCTATCTCTTAGCCTAGTGTGACGCATTCTATTCTTCCTCCTAAAGAAACAAAGGACCTAATGTTGATTTATCCTGTATCATCTTAAATGGAAGAACTTCTATGTTAAGAAAATTTATCCCTCCTTAGGGGGTGTTTTAGACCATCATATTTTTTTCTCCCATTTCTACACCCTCTAGTCCAGCTTCTGTGCCTGTTTAGGACCCTGATTGGGCCTCTTTGGACACTGTTTATCCCACCTGGAACATTTTCTAGGGGTTATGACTCCCTGGGTCAAGGTCGACCTCAACCTTGACCTTGACCTAGGTTAGGGTTGACCTCAACCCTAAACTAGGTCAGGATCAACCTCTACCTCGACCCAGGTCCCCCTTTCCAATTGAAATTTTTTTTCGGCTGCTGGGGGTCATTCAAAAGTTTATTTTCCCACTTCCAGGTCGGCTGTTTTGGGTTCCAAAGCATTGAATCTTAAATTATATTTAATATAGGTCCTCTTCTAGGGGTATTGGTATAATTTGAATTTATTTCTCCTATGTAGGCCTCTCTAGAAGTTTTTTCCCTAGATTGGTATATAAGGAAGCCTTCTTCTCTCATTTCTCTAACCATCAACTAAGCAAGAATCCAAGTGAACAAGACTAAGTAAGAAGAAAGAATTCTACACGTTCTCAATATTTCAAAGTTGAATCAAGGTTTTCAAGCCTTCCTCTCAAGCATTCAAGTTCTCCTTTGAAGATCAATTATTCAAGCATTCAAGCCTTTGAAGGGATTTGGTTCTAGCATTCAAGATTCATCATTCAAACCCTAGATCTATCCATCATGGTATGATCTTCCTTCAAGATCCTTTGTGCATCCTCAAGTTTCATTCATTATTCCTTCAAGGTGGATTCCAAGCATAAAATCATGGAGGTTTATGATTTCTAATATTGAGCCCAAGATTTTGTAGGACTTGAGAAATACAAATCCACAGAACACCAAGAATACTTGCATGCAAATAACCTGTTACAAGAGAGAAGCAAAAAGAGGAAAAATCAAAACTCAGAAGTTACTCAAAATGTGAGAGAAAAATTATAATCTGATTTATTGAAAAAAGAATTACAAGATTCAACCTATAAAGGTGAACAAAACCCTAAAGCCTAAAAAAGCTAGGTTGTACATTCATAATTAATAATTAATAAAAGGATTAATTATTAATGCACCTAAGAGAAAGCTTAAGCACTAAAGAGTAATAACTTAATTAATTAAATGAACATGATTTAATTAATAAATAAACTAATGATTACTCTAACACCCCCCTTAAGCTAAGCCCAAGGGATAAACTAACCTAGCATAGCTATGAAAGAAAGAAAAAAGGGTCTTGACAATAAGGCCCGATCAGGTACCCATTACAAGAAAATCTCTATAAACCAGAGACAAATAAGAAAACCAAGTGGGAAAAACCCCTCTCCAAAAAGAGATAGAAAAATGCAAAAAAGAAATGGCTCAAGAGACTCTCTCAAGACCATAAGTATAACCAACCCCCCCATGAGAGAGGGATGAAACAACAAAGTCCCCCCAGAATGAAGAAACTCCTGTCACAATGGTAGATGCTTGATGTAGAATCCAAAAGGAGATCCTCAAGTGGGAAATGATATTCCTCTGGGAAGAAACAGATACAAATGACGATGTTGAAGAAACCCTGTGAAGAGTGATGAACCAATTTAAATCAAGATGTGTGCCATGATCGGATGCTAAAGAATCTCTCTATTTGAACTGAAACAAATGATGCCAAATCCAAACTGATGTGGAGAATCCTAAAATGCAACCGCTGAATGCATTGATAATGGTGGGCGAATAGTGATAACTTGACTATCAAGGTAGAGGAGATGAATGTCCTCAAAATAATCCTCCAAATCTACAATATTAGACTCAACAAACAAGAAGGAGACGTCTACAAGATAAGAGTCCAAAGTAGCTATGTTTGGAAGTTGAATGATGCCCCGTTTCACAGAATCAAGAACAATAGGAGATGTTGGTGAAGTATCAGTCTGAAAAGTAGGAACTGTGAGACAAGCCTCTGATCCATTGGAAGATGTAAGGGTGTCTAAATACTCAAGCCCCTCTCAAGTATCATGATCAAAGGGTGTATTCTCTCTCCAAGCAATGGGTATGAGACAATCTAAAGCAGGATTCTCTAGGAATGGAGAGAGATAAGGGTCTTTATAGATCTTTCAAAGACGTGTCCAAAGTGGGTGAGGAAAATAAATGTCCGATATAGCCAACATAGTATCATGATCAACACTAGACAATATAAGTCCTACTATGTGATCTCTAATAATATCCCATGCTAATTTTCCCTTTGAAGTGGTTTTTTTAGGTATGAGATCATACAAATAAGGCAAAAAATTAAGCCACCTATAATGTGTAAGTATACCCTTTGCCCATGACTCATAATTAATCCATTCTAAAATAATAACAGAAGGGTGAGTAGAAAAACCCATCATAACTCTTTTTAAAAAAACTGAGAAATTAGACCTTACTACATTTAGATCAAAATCTGGTGCAATGAGGAGGGAAATGGAAGCCACAAATTTGACGTTGAAAATAGGTACTCAAGTGGCTGAGTGTGCATCCAAAACCCACATGGTGGTCTCTGGCCCAGAAAGAGCTTTCCGATGATATCTCATTTTCTAAAAAATGATATCGTATACTCAAGTTACAGCCAAAAGACTAACAGGAGGTCAGAAAGGGTAGCTCACTGGAAAAACATAGTGACGGGAAAAAAATTGTCATCCAAATGGCTGTTGCCAGGCACTGCAAAAATTTGACGGCCATCTGACCATCACCAGGCTGTCACGCAGGAAAAATATTTTGGCTGTAGAAAAAAATCGCCACCAATATGCTGACATCACTTGCCGCTATGCTAACATAAGTAGGAGATAGGTGACGACACACGTGCAGCTCCCAGGTGGCACGATGGTGCACGAGCAGCGATCTAGTGGTGCTTGGGCAGTGCCTGAGTGGTGTGCTGGATGGCCGGTGGCTAGCCGACGGCTGGCCAGTGGTGGTGGGGTGCATGCCAAGCGCAGGTGGCACGCGGGCCGTACGTTGGTGGCGTAGTGGCATGCACAGCCTGCACTTAAAACAAGCGCTTTTTATTATTTTTTTTAATATTTTAAAAACGTTCTTGAATTTTTTTCTTGAAAAACATGCCCAAACATCCCTGGAGGCCAAAAATTTTCTCTTAAGGCACAGGAGGCCAAATATGTCGTGCCTTATAACAAAATAGGGGTTTTTGGGCCTTTTGGACTCAACCGTGAGGTCATTTTTGGTCCAAAGTACTCCAAAAAAAAACCCTATCCCCAGATTGATAACAAAAACCTCAAAAATCTAAGGTTTTCTGTTTTAAATCACTGCTTCACAAAACACCAGAATGGGCAACAACAATACAACTATGATACCATGTAGGATTTGAGAAATACAAATCCACAGAATGCCAAGAATACCTACATGCAAATAACCTGTTACAAGAGAGAAGTAGAAAGAGGAAAAAGAATAACTCAGAAGTTACTCAAAATGTGAGAGAAAAATTATAATCTGAGTTATTGAAAAAAGAATTACAAGATTCAACTTATAAAGGTGAACAAAACCCTAAATCCTAAAATAGTAGGTTTCACAATAATAATTAATGAAAGAATTAATTATTAATTCACCTAAGAGAAAGCTTAAGTACTAAAGAGTAATAACTTAATTAATTAAATCAACATAATTTAATTAATAAGCAAACTAATGATTACTCTAATAGCTTTCATATTTACATACTTGTTTACATTTGAAATATAATTGCATATCTATTGAATATCATAGCTTCATTGTTAGATTTTGTAAAGGGGGAAATCGTGTATGTGGAGGTTTGATTTGCTTAGAGTATATTGATTTCCTTAACCTTACTTTATATTTAATTGAATTATATTGATTGTGTATTGCAATTGTGATTAGGGAGCAGATAATATGTTTCTCTTTTATTCCCAAATGCACAAATGGGAGATCCAAGTTGATCAACCCCAAGGAAGGGCTAATACACAAATGAATCAACTATTTGGAAATGGGAATAAAAAGAGAGATACCTTAAATTCTGTTAATTATATGTATAGAAATGATATATGACAATAATTGAAGGAATGAGAGAAATGCACTAACCTTGAAATATTGCAGATCAAAGAATGTTGTTTTCTGAGGTCTATAGACTATTTCTAGAAAAATTGACAATTGATCCCAAACTGGAACGCAAAGACGAACAAAACCCATAAATATTTTTCTGTTTTGATGTCGTCTTATGAAAAAGGTTGGCCTTGACCCACAAATGTCAACCCTGACCCAACAATGTCGACCCTGACCTACACAGGTCTGACAGAAAATCTGTTCACGCCATCTGAAAGAAAGCCAAAAAGGGTATCCAGATCTGGTCTCAAATCTACTTTTCTATACCTGAACCTATAAGAAAATGGGGATTTTTTATTGCGGGGGAGGGGTTTTCCTTGGTCAAACCCTGGTTTTAGAATTAACCTCAAATATATGTAATTGAAATTGTAGAAATAGACAAAGTAAATGCATAAATTCACCTTGCTTGAAAAAGTCCTTGTGGTGGATTTGAATCCTTGAATCCACAAGTATGCTTCAAAATGTAGAATGTGGAAAGGTAGGATGTCTTCAATCTCTTACTTTTAGGTCTCTAACACCAAGTCTTGAATGGGTTCTTGAATTTGGAATAGGCTTGGAAGAAGGTGGATGGAGAGATCACCAAAAGGGCACTATGTAGCTTGAATCCTTCAATGGCCTCCAATGGATCTCCTTCATGAAAATGGATACTTTATTGGATGAATGCTTGCTTTGAAATATTTCTCCTTAGCTTGATTTATTCACCCTTGAAGACAGTTTGCTTGATAATGGTTATTGTCTGTAATGCTTAGAGAAAATGAGAGGAGAAGGCTCCCTTTTATATGAAATTAGGGAATAATCTTCCAAGTAGGCCTACATAGGAGGATTAAATTCCCATTAAATCATTTACCCCTAGGAGAGGACCTATATTAAATATAATTTAGGAATCATTGCTTCAGAACCCGAAACAGCCGACCTGAAAGAGGGAAATACTTTTTGCAAAGGCTGACCTCCAAAAACTGTGAGACCTCGGGATCTGAACCCTGGGTCAAGGTCAAGGTCAACCTTGACCTAGGTTAGGGTCAAGGTCAACCATAACCTAGGTTAGGGTCAAGGTCAACATAGACCTAAAAGGTCAACCCTGACCCTGAAGCCCAGAATCACCAGTCTGTAGTTTAGAATGCAGAAATCAGCCTAAAAAAGAGTGGAAAGAGGGACAAAATAGGGGGGAAGCCATGTCAAGATCAAGAACCCATTCAAGTAACTTTTCATGACCCCAAAACACTTACTTGGAAGGCTAAACATGTCTATAATGGAAGTGCTTCCATTTTCTGACTATACATTTAGCCCCCACTTTAGCAAGAGTACGAGCTCAACACAAACTCTTAGTAAAGGAGAATATACAAAAAAGATAATCTTATTGGACCCAAAAGGGATAAATAAACCCTCAATCCCCCAAGGGACTTAAGTCTTTATCAACCCTAAGATCATGATAAGAGAGACATTACTCAGTTAAGGAAAGAGAGAGAAAGGTGTGATTATCTCACCCAATGAGAACTTATGTCTCATTGTGAACCACACAAAAGGCGTAACTGGAAAGATGGAATTGAACTGCCTAGTGAATGTGGCTACTCACCAGTCAAACCATTAGGGAGATCCATTATTAAAGGGATCACATTATTGTAAATTAAAAACTAGCAGGACCAAGAGATCTGTGCAAATTTAAACTAGAGGGATCAAGAGATCCTAAAAGGTAAAAATGACCATGCTTTAAGGATTAGTTTATTTTAATCCATAAAGAGAAAAATTTTAAATCTTGAAAACTATTTTGAACATGCGTGTGTGAAAAAAGTGAGTAAAGTGTATACCCACATGTTAAATTCATTTCTAACACTTTAATAGGAGCAATTGTTTTAACAGAAACATCAACAACTCTATGAATTACGTTTCCACTGTGGGATGCCCCCAAAAGAAGACAAATCAAGTAAAATAAAATATAAACATACATAAGAACACAAGAGGGATCTACCTAATGTGGGGTCAGTATGATCATAAGATAACATGTATATAGAAATATAATATTATTGCAAATGAATTGACATCATTCCCCAAAGAAAGTAGAACTACAATCACAAAGGAGGAAAGAAACTTAAGTTTTACGAAGAGGAATCTTTTTGGACCTTAACAGGGAGACCAAAAAGAATTAGTGCTACCATGTCGCAGATCGAAGCAGATTGTACAAGGAAAATAGTTACAAACAATAGCACAAGTACAACATAACATGAAACAACATATAGAAGAATGTAGATACATATAGAGGAATTGAACAATAATTGCAATTCTATTATCACCTTGCACCAAAAAAGTAACAAGGGTCGTATAAAGAATCTAACAAAAATTTAGAAACACATATTATGGGGGAAGCACATTACAACATTTAAACACAAAAAGGGCTACCATAAAGGATGATCCAATCAAGCATGTTGTCAACCTTCCCCATCTTAGTTTCTGTTATTTAGGGTAGGTGGGAAACTCACAAGAGGGACTATATCCAATATAGTAGGAATGATAGCCATTTCCAAACAAGGATCCTCTTGAGAATCATAATGCTCATTACTAGGTGTAATTGTTAATTGAGTTGAAAGCATATGAGGTAAATCATTATCAAGATCAACGGTCTCATATTCATCACTAAGATCAATAGGAT
>MU221621.1:39367-51359 GCA_018584345.1 Thuja plicata
ATCAACTTCTTCTTTCTCATTATGGCTAGAGATGTGTAAGGATTTCTTACCATGGACTGAGGCTTTGAAAGTTGTTTCACTTTTAGGTTCAGTCTTCAATCTTGATATCTCAAATGCAGATATTTTATTGATCAAAGTATCTCTCTTGAAGTCTTTTGAGAATTGCATGGTTTCCTCTAGAATACTTACCTTGTTTTCATAGTCTGATATTAAGGTAGTTAACAACTTGTCCATTATATCTTCTTCTGATATTTCTCCACCATTGTTTCTGATTCCAGAGACTACTTCATTTATCCTTTGATTGTAAGCTCTAATGTTCTCTTCAGGTAACATTTCAAGATTGTTGTATTTCTTTTACCATGTCTTCCTGTGTGCATTCTTTTCTTGAATATCTCCTTCAAACATATCTTGTAAATACTTCCATATGGTGTATGCTCTGTCAATTCTCTTGATCTCAAAAAATTCAATGTTGGATAGGGCACTTATTAGGGCTTCTTTAGCAATTGCATTATTGGTAAATGTTTCCTTTTGTCTATTAGTAGCATCATCCTTTGCAAGGTCTTTCAGAGATGGAATAACAAATTCTTGTGTAGCTATCTCAAAGATCTCAAAGCCAACGCACTGTAGATGTGTTATCATTTTGTTTTTCCAATCCAGATAATTTTCTCCATCGAACTTAGGGCTCTCTTTTTTGAAGTAAGACATCTGATCTACCTTAAGCTGTTAGGCTTCTTCTCCAAGGCACTTGGCTCTGATACCAATTGTTAGGATAGTCCCGAAAGATAACTGAGAGGTGGGGGTTAATCAGTTATCAGTATCTTTAATTCTTTTCACTTCTTTAACTCCATAATACAATAAAGTAAATACACATTCAAATAACATAGTACACAACACACAATTTGATTACGTGGAAACCAAAAGGTAAAAACCCCGGTGGGAATTAGCACCCACAATGAACTATACTTATTTATAGTAATCCCTGTTAGAAGATCTTGCAACCCTATTAGGAGTTTTTCTTTACAAAGCAATAAGTATAGTGACCTGGTTAAGGGTCTGACCTTGTTAGGAGTCTTTTACAAATAACCCTGTTAGGGGTGAGGAATCACTATCCAAAAGCTCACTACTTCAATGGTGAAGGCTATAACTTTCTGTAGAATAGATATGCACTATATCTGATGATGAACTGTAGAGTAGACCTACTATCTTGATCAGTTACAATGTATTATAATCTTCTACTACTTCTTCACATAGACTCTTGATGAATGAACCACAACTGATATTCTGCTCTGTACATTTTTTGTCTGTTTTCGTATCATTCACACTTAGTGTATCACAAATGAATTTCTATAAGTATATTACTCAAAGTATGAGATCATGGGACCTATAAGACAACTCTTCATAACATCCTTGTCAGCTTTACTAAGCACACAAACAATATTAAGTCCGCACAACACAAACTAAATAGACACGACGCTTCACTAAGTCGGCTTCACCAAATTATCTCTAACTTTGCAATATTCTTTAAACACGTTTGGTGCCTTTAGATAACTATCATCAACTCATAACTAATCATGAATATACACATGCATATCCTGAAGATAGGTGCAACTCAAGAAACACGTTAAATACGTCGACTCTAAACAGATACTCTTCCAGAACTGTAACTGCCAATAAGAGAATTACACAACTTGACTGAAACATCATATTTGAGTCTGTGTGTATGAACATAAAATAATAAGCATGTCTACAACATGTATCTAACCACACAAGGCTTTATATCATCATTCTGATAAGTACATACAGAATCACTACTGTGTATTATATGTTGTCATCAATGACAAGCATACAATCAATCAACTGCACAGAAACAAATCTCCAACATTTTTAAAATTAAAATATGATAAATCCTTGGAAGGTAACACACATAAGTTTCTAAATCCTGAAGAGACACACATTTTATATTCCATAGTGATACAAAAATGTGGACCTATGCGTATTCCAATAGCCGTCAGAAGACACATTACAATTATAAAGAACAGTTTATGGGTGAACCTATTGGGCTCTCCCTCCTTTGTGATTCATGGTAAGGTGAGCATATTAATAGGAAAGGTAATCACTCTCTCTTTTCTCTCTTTCTCTTTCATGCTAGTAGGATTAGATCACGAAGCTATGTTATTTATAGTGTTTCTCTTGTCTTGCTTATGTAGTCATTTATGTTGTCTATGATTATTTTATCTTTGATTTCATACCTTTGTGCATGTATTTTGAGTTAGAATATTTGGTCTAGGGTCTCATGTCCTTGAATAAGTGATGTCTTACCTCTTTGTGATCCACTCGAGTCTTTCTTCTAACTTTACGGTGAGTATGTTTGATTCCCATACTCCCGTTAAAGTGGGGGCTTAATGTATCATCTTAAAATGGAAGCACTTCCATGTTAAGAAAATTTATCCCTCCTTAGGGGTTGTTTTATACCATCATCATGTTTTCCTCCCATTTTTTCACCCTCTCCAGCTTTTGTGCCTGTTTAGGACCCTGATTGGGCCTCTCTGGACACTGTTTATCCCACCTGGCACATTTTCCAGAGGTTCTGACTCCCTGGGTCAAGGTCAACCTCGACCTTGACCTAGGTTACTATTGACCTTGACCCTGACCTAGGTCAGGATTGACCTCAACCTTGACCTAGGTCCCCCTCTCCAATTGGAAAGTTTGTCGGCTGCTAGGGGTCATTGAAAAGTTTATTTTCCCACTTCTGGGTCGACTATTTTGGGTTCTGAAGTGACTAGTCTTAAATTATATTTAATATAGGTCCTCTTCTAGGGGTATAGGTCTAATTGGAATTTGATTCTTATATGTAGGCCTCTCTAGAAGATTGTTCCCTAGATTGGTATATAAGGAAGCCTTCTTCTCTCATTTTCTCTAACCATCAACTAAGAAAGAATCCAAGTGAACAAGACTAAGTAAGAAGAAAGAATTCTACATGTTATCAAGCTTTCAAAGTTCAATCAAGGTTTTCAATTCTTCCTCTCAATCATTCAAGTTCTCCATTGGAGATCAAGGATTCAAGCATTCAAGCCTTTGAAGGGATTTGGTTCTAGCATTCAAGATTCATCATTCAAACCCTAGATCTATCCATCATGGTATGATCTTCCTTCAAGATCATTTGTGCATCCTCAAGATTCATTCATTCTTCCTTCAAGGTGGATTCCAAGCATACAATCACGGAGGTTTATGGTTTTTAATATTGAGTCCAAGCTTTCATATTTACATACTTGTTTACATTTGAAATACAATTGCATATCTATTGAATATAATAGCTTCATTATTAGATTTACTTCTACTACTTGCTAGCATTCTCTATTTCAATTATTGATTTCAAGGTTAATTCCTAAATTGGGGTTTGACTAAGGAAAACCCCTCCCCCAACAAAAAAACCAATTTTCTTATAGGTACAAGCTCGGGAAAATAGATTCAAGTGTAGATCTGGATACCCTTTTCAGCAAAATTTCAAGATCTGGAACCATATTTTCCGTCAGACTATGCAGGTCAAGGTCAAATTTCTATTTTGGGTCAGAATTGACATTCTATTTTGGGTCAAAATTGACATTTTGTTTTGGGTCAAAATTGGCCTGATCCAGATCTGGAAACAATATATGGGTTTTCTCCATCTTTGTGTTTCTGTACTTGATCCAGTTGTAGAACTTTTGAAAACTCAGTGCAGACACCCGAAAACAACATTGTTTAGATCTTCTACATTTTGAGGTTAGTACTTGTCTCCTAATTCATTTCAATTAAGGTCTTAATCAATTCAAATCTACTATATTCTTCATCCATTATTCGGGATTATAAAACTTTCTTCTTTCTTCTTATTTCCGATCGATTGATGCATTTGTGCATTAGCCATTTTCTTATGGTTGATCAAAGTGGATCTTTCCTTGGTGAAATTTGGGGCTAGAAAGGGGATCTTATCTTCTCCTCAATACTATCAACATCAACAAAATCCTCCATCTTACATTTTACACCACACATTTTATACATTAAATGGCTAAGGAGACAAATATTTCCTTGTGTTCATATTTACATTATCATGCCTTGAAAATTATTCAATGGATCCTAAGATTAATCCTTCTTTTTTTCATTTGGTCCTTTGACTGATCAGTTTTACTTGGTCCTTAGACTAACCAATTTTTTGGATCCCTTAATGGAGACAAAATTTCCTTGAGGAAGGATCCTTTTTGATGGGTTCAATAGAATCTCATAGCTTTCTAGTGTTAGGAATAACAGTCCACCAACACAATTCAGAGGGGGGTGAATCGGTTGTGAGATAGATAATTAAACATTAAAATTTATAAACCAAAAATTCACATCAAATGATATCATAGTAAATGCCAACACAATAACATAATCCTTATTTTTTGAGGAAACCTAATTAAATGTAAAACCCCAGTGGGAATTAGCACCCACAAATGCTGTCCTATTAAAAGATTTAGCCCAGTTAGGAGCTTATTACAACATTATAGTACACAATTCCTATTAAAGGACATGGCCTATTAGGAGTCAAGAGTAATAGTGGGCTCACTTCCCAGGCACACTGCCCAAAGAAGGTAAATCCACCCTTAAGGATTTATAATCCGAACAACTGTATATAGAAAATATAAAATCCAGTGAACTGTCTGATAAAAACTCTTTTTTTGGTTAGTTCCAATGAAGTACAATGAACATATCCTCTTGTCTACATCCAACAGTCAATCAAGATTCACAACTTCCTCACTTCTCTGTCAATCACCTTCTCTTCATACATACATCCACACACATATTACTTCTTTTCAAAAGAAAAGATCTCTCATATATACCCTATTACAATAATTTCTTAGGTCGGCCAATTAAGCTTTCCTCATATACAAATAAATATTTAACCCCTTGCTAAGATACACATGGTATCTAAAACACATATACATCAATTAAAATACATCAGATATATTCCAAGATCCCCAATCCATGCTCGTAATCCACAATACACGCTACATCTTTGAAGTCGGCCCCAAATAGGTCTCCTCTAGAATACACGACACAATTGACATAATCATCACTCATACGACTTGCGACCCATTAAAAAAATTATTGAACATGTCTTCTATCATCCCTTAAGATTGCATCACCCGAATCATCATCTCTTGTAAGATATACTCAAAACATAGAGACTCGCTCTGTCAAACATCACTGTCATAGTCCATAAAATAGTATTTACCAAAACATTTGTAACTCATCCAATATGTAATATTAAACCATAAAAAATTATAAATAATATCATCATACATCCTTCTACATATCCCCATCTTCACTCATTCTGATTCATCCGTACAGTATCCATACACTTCTGGCAGTCATCATACAACAGTAATAACCAGTATGTTCTTCCTCCATAGAAACATATGTTGACATCAGTGAAAAAAAAGAATGCCAACAACATTAGTAGTAGCTAAGTCCAACATCATCCAACAATCTCCCCGTTTGGAATTGATGGAAACATATGGGAAAATCCATCAACCCAAAAGTGTTAACTTTCAATACAATCTTCTCAATATCCTCAACATAATTCTCCCTAAAACAGTAGGGATTTTCACATAGAATCTCTCTCACTTTGACAATAATGGAAAATGATGATATAAATCTTCATCAAAAATTTTCAATGTGTAGCTTTTTCAAATCTTCATGTCTGTAACAGCCAGGTACAAAATCACCCAATTATGTTTTGTAGTGTTCCTGCGATCATTCCCCCAACAGAGTTGATCCATACATCAAGTCCAGAAAATGATATAGCTCTAAAGCCACTGGACTGATGCATCATTGCATCAATTAATTACCACAGGGATGGGTTCTCACCCCAATCATACTTTTGAGATACTCAAAAGCATCTTTTGAAAAAGGTTTAATAAATATATCTGTTATTTGTTCCTTTGTGCTAACATGCTCTAATCTGATCTCCTTCTCTGCTACCTTGTCTCTTAGGAAATGATACTTAATAGAAATATATTTAGTCTTTGAATGCATTACAAGATTATTTGACATATTCACTATGCTAGTGTTATCACAATAGATAACCACTCGCTCTTAAAAAATTATTCTAATGTCCTTCAACATTTATTTCATCCAAACAACTTGTGTACAATTTATAGCAGTAGAAATATGCTTAGATTTAGAAGTAGACTAAGCTATACAATCCTTATTCTTACTTAACTAAGAAACCAGTCTTTTTCCAAGAAATAAATTCATCAGATTTTTAATACCATAATACATACTCTATTGTTCCTTTCAAATATCTAAAAAATTCTTTTCATAGCAGCAAGGTGTGTCTATTTAGGATCTTCTTGATATCTTGCCACAATTCCAACTACATTGGAAATATTCAGTCTGGATTGAGTTAGATATTGTAGACCTTAAATAATCAATCTATACTTTGTATAAAAGACACTCCGAGTTTCATCATTATGAGTAAGTTTATAACCAGTCACCATAGGTGTCCCAACAGGTTTATAGTCTTCCATTCCAAATTTCTTCAACATCTCCTTAAGATACTTGGTCTGAGATATAAAAATACCATTCTTATTTGGATTAATTTGCAAACCAAGAAAGAATTTCATTTCACTAATCATTGACATTTCAAATTCATTTTCCATCTCTTTAGAGAAACTTTTACTCATTTCATCATTACCTCCAAAAATGATATCATTAACAAAAATTTCTATGATTAAAATTCCATCTTCACCAGTTCTTAAGTATAAATTACTATCTTCATTAAATTTTCTGAAACCAAGATGAAGAAGATACTTGTCTAGTCTTACATACCATGCTCTCGGTGCTTGTTTCAGTCCATACAATTCTTTCTTAAATTTACATACCATGTCTTCATCTTATGTCAGAGGTAATCCATTAGGTTTCTCTATTTATACCTTGTCCTCTAAATCTCGATTCAAAAATGCAGATTTCACATCCATCTGATATACCATAAAGTCTTTATGTGCAACATAATCTAGAAATAGCCTCACAACTTCCAACCTAGAAACAAGAACAAATATCTCTTCAAAGTCTATGCCTTCTTGTTGTGAGTAGCCTTTACAAACCAATCTAGCCATTTTTCTTACCACTGTTCCTTCCTCATCCATTTTGCTTCTAAAAACCCATTTAGTTCCTATCACATTATTGTTTTTAGGCCTTGGAACCTATTCCCAAGTGTTTTTTTTCTTTATCTGTTCTAATTATTCCTGCAGAGCTTTAGTCCAAGATTCATCTCTACATGCTTCGTCAGTAGTTTTCAATTCAACTTGAGAAACCAAACAAATTTCATCTCTTACTTTTGATCTAGTCATCATTCCTTTATTTGCATCACCAATGATTTGATCTTCAGGATGGTTCTTCTTAACATACCTTGGAGTCTTAGGAGTTTCAATAGGCTCATTTGATTCATCTTTGATCTCATTATCAATTTCCAAAGGTTCTTCAAGATTTGCAGTGACCTCCTTAATCTCTACAATCTCACCACAGTCATACATCCTCTCTTGAATCTCAAACCTTTCATCTATCCTCACATTATCACTTTCAATCAACTTCCTCAATCTCAGATTGAAAAATTTATAGACTTTGCTCTTAGTAGAATAACCAAGGAAGATACCTTCATAACGTCTAGCATCAAAATTCTCTATCTCATCATCTCTTTTGATCTAGCATTTATTTACAAATATTCTGAAATATTTTATAGTAGGAGTATGATTAAACCATAATTCATAAGGAGTCTTACTTTTACCTTCTCTAATATGAATTATGTTCAAGGTGTACACAGCAGTACCAACAACTTCTCTCCAATGAACATGTGATACATTTCCTTCCAGCAACATAGTCCTAGCAGCATCTAATATTGTTTTGTTCCTTCACTCTGCTATCCCATTCTGTTGTGATGTTCTAGGAGAAGATGTCTATTTGTATATTCCATGCTCTTTGTAGTAGGTATTAGACAATTCTGAAGTAAACTCACCACCTCTATCTAATCTCAAACATTTTATCTTCAAGCCTGATTCATTCTAAACTTTTTCTCAGAATATCTTGAATTTATCAAATACCTCATATTTCTCTCTTAAGTATGTAACCCACATCATCCTAGAAAAGTCATCAACAAAAAGTATAAAATACCTCTCACCATAGTAAGATCTTGTTCTTGTAGGACCACACAGATCTGTATGTACTAGATCCAACTTCCCTTTCGTAGAGTAAGATTTTCTTTTAAAACTTCTTCTAGTCTACTTCCCCATAACACACACTCTACATATATTGTTAGATGGTTTCACAATCTTAGGTAGATATCTTACTACATTATTCATACTTTCCTTCACAATATTATCAAAGTTAACATGACAAAATCTTATGTGCCATAACCCACTGTCATCAACCTTCACAATAAAACAAGAAGCCTTAGATGTATTCAGCTCAAATACATTACCTCTATATTTAGTACCAGATGCGATCAAGTCTCATGCCTTACTTGTGATAGAACATTTCTCATCAATGAATTTCAATTGATAACCCTTGTCCACTAGGTATCCAACACTCAACAAATTATGCTTAAGTCCATCAACAAGCAATACATTATCAGTATTAGTTTTTCCATCTAGAGAAATAGATCCAACTCCAATGATACACTTAGGAGTATTGTCACCAAATCTTACAACACCACCATCATATATTTTCAGACTAAAAAACTCATTTTTATCTCCATTCATATGAATTGAACAACCCCTAGCAATAACCCATTCATATTTCTTTTCAACATGGGATACTAAGGCTTTTTCTTCATGTAAAGGTTCATCATCCTTAATAGAAATAAATCCAATCTCATCATAGTCAACAACTTCATTACTAGAAACACCTTCACTAGCATAATAATATAAGAGAGAGTTTTAAAGCTATTTTATTCCATTTGTCAAGAAGATATCTACGAGATAAAACTAAAGTAAAGATTTAAAGAAAGATTGGATAGAATTGCGGATCACGCCAAGAACAAGAAAGTCAAGGAATTTGAAATGGTTAAATCATGTCTATAAAGAGATAATATAATTCATTGTGAATTAGGGGAGTGAATGGAAAAGAGGATGCTGAAGAGAAACTGATGAAGAAAGACTTCAATCAAACCTGATAAATCAAACTGAAGAACAAAGCTAATTCTACGGACATCGAGCAAAAAGAAGTGGAGAAAAGGTATTGAAAAGAGACATTGATCAGAAAGGTATTATGAGCTTACAATAGATCTAAAAATCTGCAAAGTATAGTTGTATATGTGAATAGATCATTTACTGTTTCAATTTAACCATTGGATCATAAATTCTCTTAACCAAGCAGGACTTAACAATCCTTTACATATTAAGATAAATCCTAAGGAGTATCAAAAGGTTTGGTCATGAAGATAGCATAGAGATGCCAAATATAAAGTGAAAAACTACACTAGGTTTGGTCATGAAGATAGCATAAGGATGCCAGATATCAAGTGACAAACTATTCTATTTAAATCCTCTAACAAGGTCACACCAAACAGTGTGCTTGTAACCTTTAACATGGTTGGATCTTCACCGAGCTCACTTTAGAAGAGTGAAATTTTTTGGATACCGATCCCAAGTGGTTTTTCCCTTAATAGGGTTTCCACGTTAAAAATCCATGTGTCAATGTGTTTATGAGTCATTACTTTAGTGTTTTGCATTACACATAACTAAATATGGATTGATTGGTATACACTAAGTAATTTACTATATTTTGATAAATGAAAGACGGTTAGCTGGTAAAGATAAAGAATAAGGTTTAACAGTGAACTCTGAGCAGTAGTTATATGTTAAGATTATTTCAAAGCATTCATCTTGTAGGACTAAAGATAACTAGAGGCTTAATATTGTGGTACTAAGCTTTTAGGTTGATTTATTGAAATATTTTTGAGGCCACTGATTCACCCCCCCCTCTCAGTTATTCTAACAATTGGTATCAGAGCTTGTATTCTTAGAAGGAAGGTTTCAAGACCTAAGAAAAAGATCACAATATGAGAAAATGAGATGTTCCCAAGTTGAACAAAGACAACTCTACATCTTGGCAAAGAAGAATAAGACTCCACCTATCAAGTATTGGAAATGATGTTACTCAATACTTGGATACTAAATATGTGTTGCCTATAAGACCTCACACACTTGATCAATTGAGAGAAAAGCATGAACACAATTGCATGATGATAGAGATTGCTTCCTCACTCTCTGATGTTAAATTTGAAGATGTCAAAAACCTGCACCTCCGTAAAGAAAATGTGGGACAAATTGAAGTTGGTACATGGAGGAGATGCTAATTTACTAAGAGCTAAGGAAGAAAGCCTAAGAGGGAGGTTTGATGACCTAAGGATGTAAGAAGGAGAAAATATCACTCAGTATAGCTACAAAATAAAAGAGGTAGTCAATGTTATCTGAGTAGTTAGAGGTGTACTTGAAGAAGAGACAGTGGCAAGTAAAATCCTAAGAACCTTACTGCCTATATATTCTATTAGATTATTTTCTATACAAGAAATGAGAGCAGTTGCAAATAATACAATTACTCTAGATAGTCTGATTGGTAGACTGATTTCATTTGAGATGAATAACTTTGAAAAGAGTGTCTTACCATCTATAGAGTCTGCATTTAAATATTATTTGAAAATAAGTAAGTCAAGTCATAAACACACTATGAGGAATGATAGTGAAAGTGATTGATGACTAGGGATTTGATGAGATTGAAGCATTAATGGAAAGAAGATTGAAAATAGGCAAAGGTAGATAAAAAGGTAAACTACCACTTGTATGTTTTAATTGTAAAGAGATTGGACACTTTGCTGCAAGATGTCCTAACAAAACAAAAGATGATAGAAGTAATGATAAAACATATGAAAAGAAGTTTGATAGAGGTGATAACAGAGATTACCGAAGAAACCAACAATCTAATAGAAGAGATACCTGAGACTACAAGGATAAAGGGAAGAAAGCTTGTTACCTAGCTGAGAATAGAGCTAAAGAAACTGACACTGAATCTGATTAAGACATTGAGCTGGTATTTGTAGCCATGAAGGATGACTCAGATGAAGAGGAAAGGTATGTTGAGACTACACTCATATCTAAGGTTAGTAAGAATGATGTCTGGATTATAGATAGTGGATGCACACACCACATGATTGGTGATAAACAAAAGTTTGAAAATTTTGAGTATTATAATGGTGGATCAGTAAGAATGGGTAATGACTCACCTTGTCCAGTTGAAGGTAAAGGAACCATAATGTTGAATAACCTGATCAAATGTGAAAATGCATACTGGGTAAAAGGACTTAATTATAATCTATTGTGTGTTTCACAACTGAATAACATAGGTCACCGAGTAGCATTTGAGAATAAGAAGGCAAATATCTTCAATAAATCAGGAAGTTTGATCGAAACAGGTGAACAGACAAAAGGTAACCTATTCTATCTTGATGATATTAACACCACTTGTTTAATGGCTAGAAACAAAGACATATGGTTGTTGCATAAGAGATTATGTCATGTGAATTTTGATAACATGATAAAGATAAGCAATAAAAGGAAAGTAAGACGCTTACTGAGCATGTCAAAGCCTGACCATATCATGTGTAAGAATTCTCAAATAGGTAAAATGACAAAGTCTAGTTTCAAGAGAAAAGCCCATACATCTAATGCAATTATAGAATTAGTCCATACTGATTTGTGTGGACCTATGAGGACAAAGAGTTTGTAACGCCCCACCAGGGAACCCAAGAGGACTGAACATCTAATCTCTAAACATGAAGTCAAATTTTTTTTTTTTATAAAACTATTACAATGCACATATTAAAAAGAATCGATACACATATGCTCACAAAACATGAATGTAACATAACTAAGATTTCCTAGTCCTCATAGGTTCCCTAACACTTCTACTCAAACAATATTAATTA
>MU221621.1:52723-110524 GCA_018584345.1 Thuja plicata
CTTTCCCAGATTCATTATTAGGTTATCACTTTTTACTAACCCACCCATAGGATCATCTGGAAACCACTTTAGGGTTCCAACACCTATGGTGAGCCACTCACCTAGGGTACCTAGTCCCCTACCCAAAACATGACAAAGGATTTGAAATGCTTCAAATGATTTATTTTAGAGGTTTAGGAAACTCTCTTGTGTACTCAGACCATCAGGATGAGTCCTAACCTTAACCATAAACAGCATAAGATTAGTACAAGGATGTCACATATTCAAGACACCTTAAGTAAGACATTATGATCAAATTCAAGAAATAAAATGAACATAGAATCAAATAATCCCAAATGAAATAAAATATCAAAAAGGAAGGGTGATAAACTGACATCCTAAACCTTCCAAAACTCGATAACAATCAAATATGAATTTAACCACTATTCAAACATAAACTCCACATAGAATTAAAAACCACACAAGAATACATAATCACTCCCACCATAATTTATTGGTGATAGGTATTTCATTCTCTTTGTAGATGATTATTCTAGAATGATGATATTTATGTTCTTAAAAGATAAATCAGAAGCATTCAAGATGTTTAAATGGTATAAAGCTATGGTAGAAAAACAAAGTGGTAAGGAATTAAAATGATTAAGATCAGATAAAGGAGGAGAATTTATTTCAAATGAATTCACTAACTTTTGCAATGAGCATGGAATTAAAAGATAGGTTTCTTCAATAAGAACACCATAGAAAAATGGGATTGCTGAAAGGAGAAACAGATCCATTGTTGATTGTGCAAGAATACTGATGATTGAGAAAAGCATCACTCAAACTTTCTGGAGGGAATCTATCAGTACTACTATCTACACATTTAACATAGTACAATTGAAGAAAGACACCAAAACAACACCCTATGAGATATGGTATGGTTACACACCCAATGTAAGTTACTTTATAATTTTTGGAAGTGAATTTTATATTTTGAAAGATGATAGAAATGGAAAGCTTGACTCCAAAAGTGAAGAAGGAATCTTTCTAGGGTATTCCGCCAAAAGAAAGGCTTATAAATGTCTTAACAAGTCCTCTAACAAGATAATTGAAAGTGAAAATGTTAGAGTAGATGCATATGCAGAGAAAAATAATGGGGAAAGTAGAAAAGAACTAGAATAATACAACAGGTTTGTCTACAATGAAGAGCCTGAAACTCAGCCTGAGCAACAGAACATTGCACCCAAGCATTAGGCTACGAATACCAAAAATTAGGAAAATGCTCAAGATGATGTACTGAGTGATGGAGATCATAATGAAGGTCAAGATGATGATCATAATGATGAACAAAGAGCTGAACCTATACTTTCCAAGTATTTTAGAAGACATTACCCACAGAACCAGATCATAAGAGACAAGAAGGCTGTAATGAGAACAAGAAGTAAGTCACTGAACACTAGATGTTTAATTTGTGATTTTGAGTCTAGATCTATTAATAATGCACTAGAAAATGAAGAATGGGTTAGTGATATGAATTAAGAGATAGAAAAGAGTGAGAAGAACATGACATGGACACTAGTACCGAGACCTAACGACAAAATATCATCGGTACCAAATGGATATTAAAAAACAAGTTGAATGAGAATGGAGAAGTCACAAGGAATAAAGAAAGGTTAGTATGCAAGGGGTATGCACAAGAAGAAGGTATTGATTATGGAGAAACCTTTGCACCCATTTCTAGACTAGAAGGAGTCATAATACTACTTGCTTATGCTGCATTCAAAGGATTCAAGGTATACCAGATGGATGTCAAATCTGCATTCCTAAATGGAATACTAGAAGAAGAGGTATACATTGAACAACCAAAAGGGTTTGTTGACCCAGACAAGAGAAACATGGTATGTAGACTACATTAAGCCTTGTACGGATAAAAACAAGCACCTAGAGCCTAGTATGAAAGACTTCACTTCTATCTCATAAGCATTGGATTTGTAAGAACAAGTGAAAATAGAAATCTGTATTTAAAAGAAGATTTTGATGACAATATTATAATTGCTGAAATATTTGTGAACAATATCATATTTGGGGGTAATGATATATTATGTACATCCTTTGCTAATGAAATGAGCAAAGAGTTTGAATGTCTATGTTTGGGGAGATCAAATTATTTCTTGGTCTACATATTCTTCAACAAGATGCAGACATATATATCACACAATCCAAATACATCAAGGAAGTGTTGAAGATATTCAATATGAAAGATTCCAAGCCAGTTGGAACACCTATGGAAACCAGATGTAAGATGACAAAGGAAGATAAGTCAAATGAGGTAAATCAAACCCTATATAGATCAATGATTGGAAAACTAATGTATGGTGTTCATACTAGACTAGATATAAAACATGCAGTTGGAATAGTTGCAAGATTCTCTGATAATCCCAAGGAATCACACATGACTACTGTCAAGAGAATTTTGAGATACCTAAAGAATACCAAGGACTATGCTCTTTGGTATAACAAAAATGGAAAATTCAAGCTTTAAGTCTATATAGATGCTGATTGGGCTGGAGATTTAGATGAAAAGAAGAGCACAACTGGAGGAGCATTCTTCATGGGTGACCAACTTGTCACATGGATCAGTAAGAAGAAGGATGCATCTCATAATCTACTTTAGAAGAATAATATGTCACTGCTGCTGCAAACTGCTCAAATATTGCATGGATCAAACGATTACCGGAAGGTATAAATATGAAAATTCTTGAACCAGTGATTATCTATTGTGATAATGCCAGTGCAATAAAAAATTCAAAGAATCCAGTCATGCATGCTAAGACTAAGCATATTGCTATCAAGTATCATTACTTAAGAGAACAAGTGCAAGAAAAAGAAGTGATACTAGAATATTTCAATCCAAGGAAGAATTAGCTAACATATTCACCAAGCCATTGCCTAAAGATACATTTGAGTACCTGAGACAGAGACTAGGGGTCTAACCCTTGTCTATTAGTCACTAAGATGACTAGGGGATTGCATCAGCCTATACACAAATCAGAAGATCATTCATGTTGATGCAAGCAAAGAAATGGACTACAAAGATTCATCTATACATAGCAAGGTAATTATCTACACCAAACACTAGAGATAATTTTGGCTAATACAGAGCTATGTTGTTGATAGAAGGGAAATTCAAGGAGTATATTATAAAAAGGAGAAATAATATAAATTTGGCATGCTCAATGTTTACTTTGGCATTGTTGTCAAAAGGAGAGATGTAACCTATAAGGGAGAGATTATTTCTAGATGGGAGAGATGTAAAGAGATGTAACCTGTAAGGGAGAGAATATCCAAAGGGAGAGATTACATATGAAATATCAATCATGAGGAAGAGAATACATACAAAGGGAGAGATTGCTATCAAAGGAAAAATAGATGATCAAGGAGAGGTACAGTCAAAGGGAGAGCACAAAACAAAGTCAGAAGCTGATCTATCCAATGAAGGGATTGGATATTGAATAAAGCAGTCTGTAAGAAACAAATCTAAGCTATATGAGCTTACCGAGAGCCAAAAATTTGTATTGGTTATAGAACAATAAGTTTCATAGTTTGATGAACTACAACTGATATATATTTCATATTGTATTAGTAATAATATAATATGATAATTTAGTGTATTTCCATCAATGCCAAAGGGAGAGATTGATGAACCATAACTGATTGAATGTTTAAAGATGTTAAGTTGATGATCACTGAAATACAAAAAGTTAATGCAAGACATTAAATTAGTTAATGCATTATATTGTCATTGATGTCAAGTTGATATAATCTATTTGGTTGTATACATAATGTCAAATACTTTAGAGAACCAGAAAGATTAATGTTATGCTATTAGTAATGCATAAAAGTTCAGTATTCACAAAGTGATAAAAGACACCGACAAACAATGCACACCGACGGACATAGAACTCCGAGAGAAGAGTCACAGTGATACCCGAGCAAGAAACCTAAGAAGAATTACCAATGAGAAGAACCAAAATCATTACCAATGGTCAAAATCATAGTGCTACCAGATGGATAGAGAATCTTGACGGACAAACAACCCTGACGGAGAACTGAAGTGTTGCCCGAGCTAACAAACAGTTAAACACCGAAAAGAACTAAAGTTCAAAAATGACAAAAGACTTCGCTGGAAAGAGCTAAAGAAGGAGTTAACTGGTTGTTAATATTGTTTTCATAGACAAGTTAAAAGCCAGAGACAAGAGAGAGTTTTAAAGCTATTTTATTCCAGTTATCAAGAAGATATCTACGAGATAAAACTAAAGTAAAGCTTTAAAGACATATTGGATAGAATTGTGGATCATGCCAAGAAAAAGAAAGTCAAGGAATTTGAAATGGTTAAATCATGTATATAAAGAGATAAGATAATTCATTGTGAATTAGGGGAGTGAATGAAAAAGAGGATGTTGAAGAGAAACTGATGAAGAGAGACTTCAATCAGACCTAATCAATCAAGCTGAAGAATAGAGATAATTCTGTGGACACCAAACAATAGAGAAGCACAACATCACTTAGAAGAAAGAAGTGGAGAAAAGGTATTGAAAAGAGACATTGATCATAAAGGTATTATGAGCTTACAATAGATCTGAAAATCTGTAAAGTATAGTTGTATATGTGAACATATCATTTATTGTTTCAATTTAACCATTGGATCAAAAAGTCTCTTAACCAAGCAGGACTTAACAATCCTTTATATATTGAGATACATCCTAAGGAGTATGAAAAGGTTTGGTCATGAAGATAGCATAGAGATGCCAGATATCAAGTGACAAACTACATTGGGTTTGGTCATGAAGATAGCATGGAGATGTCGAATATCAAGTGAAAAACTATTCTATTTAAATCCTCTAACAAGGTCACACCTAACAGTGTATTTGTAACCTTTAACAGGGTTGGCTCTTCACCGAGCTCACTTCAGAAGAGTGAAAATTTTGGGTTACCAGTCTCAAGTGGGTTTTCCCTTAACAGGGTTTCCACGTTAAAAATCCATGTGTCAATGTGTTTATGAGTCATTACTTTAGTGTTTTGAATTACACATAACTTAATCTGGATTGATAGGTATACACTAAGTAATTTACTATACTTTGGTAAATGAAATACTGCTAATCAGTAAAGATAAAGAATAAGGTTTAACAGTGAACTTGAAGTAGTAGTTATTTGTTAAGATTATTTCAAGACATTCATCTTGTAGGACTAAATATAACTAGAGGCTTAATATTGTGGTACTAAGTTCTTGGGTTGATTTATTGGAATATTTTTGAGGCCACTGATTCACCCCCCCCCCCTCTCAGTTATTCTAATAGTAAATACCAACACAATAAATAATCCTTTATTGTAGAGGAAACCCTGTTAAAGGTAAAACCCTGGTGGGAGTTAGCACCCACAAATGATGTACTAAGAGTATAGTATCCCTGTTAAAATATTTAGCCTTGTTTGAGGATTATTAAAAAATTATAGTACAAAGTCCCTATTAAAGGATATACCCATTTAGGAGTCAAGAGTAAAAGTGGAATCACTACCCAGGCACACTGCCCAATGAAGGTTAAAGCCACCTTCAAGGATTTACAATATGAACAAGTGTAGATAGAAAATATACAATCCAGTGAACTGTCTGATAGCAACTGTTTGCTTGGTCAGTTCCAGTGAAGTACAATGAACATATCCTCTTCTCTATATCCAATAGTCAATCAAGCTTCACAACTTCCTCACTTCTCTGTCAATCACCTTCTCTTCATACATACATTCACACACATATTACTTCTTTTCAAAAGAAAATATCTCTCATATATACCCTATTACAATAATTTATTAGGTCCGCCATTTAAGCTTTCCTAATATACAAATAAATATTTAACCCCTTGCTAAGATACAGACGATATCTAAAACAAGTATACACCAATTACAATACATCAGATATAGTCCAAGATCGACAATCCACAATCATAATCCACAATACATGCTACATCTCTGAAGTCGGCCCAAAATAGGTCTCCTCTAGAATACACGCCACAACCGATGTCATCATCACTCATACAAATTGAAACCCATCACAAACATTCTTGAACATGTCTTTTATCATCCATTAAGCTTTCATAGCTTGAATCATCATCGCCTGTAAAATATACTCAAAACACAGAGACTCGCTCTGTTAAACATCACTGTTATAGTCCAAAAACTAGTCTTTACCAAAATACCTTTAATTCATTTAATATAGAATATTAAGCCAAGCCACCTTGGAAATAAGATCATCATACATCCTTATACATATCCCCATCTTGTCTCATTTTAATTCATCCATACAGTATCTGTACACTTCTGTGAGTCATCTTATAACAACAATAACCAGTTTGTTCTTCCTCCATATAAACATATGTTGACATTAGTGACAAAACATGAATGCCAACAACATCAGTAGAAGCCAATTCCAACATCATCCAATAGCTAGACCCTCCATTCCATCTTTTAGCATTTTCCTTTGCATGATCCATAGTAAGGCAATACCTTACTAGTCTCTCTCTCTCTCTCTCTCTCTCTCTCTCTCTCTCTCTCTCTCTCTCTCTCTCTCTCTCTCAGTTTTTTAATTTACAAGGACCTAAGTCACTCAGGTGCTTGGTGATTCCCTATCTCCTTTACCTTGATAAAGTTTTGTTTCCAATGAATGGATCTAGTTTACCATGAACATGATTTTTTCTTATATTCTCGCTAAAGTTTGGGATAAATTTACCATCCTAAAAATTTAGCATCAATAATTGGATTCTTAGTTAGGCCCCATTTTGGCAATTTTGAGATTTCATGTATGTTATTCTTGATCCAACTACCTATCTCCTATTGATTTGGCATCTTCCCTATCTTCTCAGATTCCCATTTAAGTTTGGGTGCTTTCTCCTAGGAAAAAAATTCCTAGTAAATTTTGTTCCTCAAGGATTGGGCCCAAATTTCAACCAGAGCCTCGTTGTGGTGTTTCAAAGGAAAATTAGATCCTATGGCCGGCCTGGATTAATTTTTAATCCCAAAATATTTAATGATGTATATAAATACCATATCACTCATCATTTTGGTAATGATAACCAAGATTTTGCATTAAAGCACTAAGAAATCAAGTGAGTTTAAGATTTAAAGGCAAGCATCCAAGATCTAGCATCTCTCCAAGTATCCAAGGAATTTTGAAGGAAATATTCTCTATTTTAGCCAACTTCTCTCCCATGATGACCAAGTATAGGAGTTCTAAAGAAATAAAGAAGATATTTAGACCATCTACATTCAGTCTTCTTTCATGGCAAGTGTTCAATCAAGAATAGCAACATTGACAATATATGAGTGGAATTTATATATCCATACATTTTTTACGACATCCTTGATTTTTTTCTACATTCCAAGTTCAAAAAATAAAAATTCAAGCATCTTCATGAATATGTGTGATCTCAATATGCTTTTTACTTTACTTTATTTAATCTTATTTCATTTTCAATGTTGATTCCTATATAGGATTTTAAGAAAGGTAAACCCCTTTCCACAACCTTTTCCCTATTTTTCTATGTGAAGGTACAAGTGGTGTAGCTATTGGAACTTTTTTAGAAATATCATGACCTGTGGGATTGTTAGTCAAAGTTTCAGGCATAAGTCTTGGGGAAACAACACCCTAGGATTTATGTTCTTATCATAAAATCTTTAGATTCAATTTATAGGTTACTTCAAATTTTGGTATTCTGCTTCAGGTCACTACAAAATTCTATCTATTGTTTATCAGTACATATTTTCTAAACTTCTCATATTTTCTTATTTAGTCATCTACCTTGCAACATTAGATCATTTCCCTAATTGCATTTCATTATTAATCACTATAGTGAAGGATTATTGAAATCACTTAGTCTTTGAATCCATCTTGAGCCTATTGGATCATCTTCCTTCCTATTGTGCATTAGGAAAAGGTGGACAAGTACCTCAGATACCTTGTTCCCTATTTCCCATTGTACATGATTGAATGTGAAGGTAGAGTATTGTGAATGTATTAGGGTAGGGTGGAAGAGTGTGAATTTGATAGATCTATTGTAAATTTTGATCAAAAGATCATATATCTTTTCATTTCACCATCTGCTTGTCCATTCTTGAAGATTGTATTCTCTTTTGGTATCTTGTGGAGATCTATATCTAACCTTAAGGCAGTACAATTTAGCCTGCAATTCCTTCAGAAGGGAGAAGTGTGCTTTCATGGAAGTGAGCCTGAAACAAATATTGTAATTTATTATTCATATAGTGAGTATTTTTTCATTGTTGTTTTTATCATGTTGTTTTTTCTATGTGAAGTTGGTGATTTTAATATCTTTCATTCATGGTTAGTTAGATTAAAGTTAATTGTTAAAAGTGTGCGAGAAAATAAGTTAAGTTTTGTGCATGGTGATTCACCATGCTCTCAACATCTAGAGGTATTAAATAATGTGTGTTAGATTTGAGTTCTTCTTGAATAATCCTAACTGCTTAAGGTAGATCTAAGATAGAAAATGAGCATGGTATCAAAGTACCAAAGTTTGATGGAAAAATTATACATTATAGAAGGAAAGGATGGAATCACATTTGGACTCTATGTTGTTTGGAGTTCTAGATACTTTCAAAAAATGTTACACATATTATGTATTTGGTACTCCTACACTATATGAAATTATAGCTCATTAGAGCAATGCAAAGGCTGGGAATTCTATTATTAGTGGTTTAGGTTATTCAAAGTTGCTAAAAGTCACGGGATTTAATATCACATATAAAGTTTGGAAAAAGTTGGACAACATATATGAAGGAGATAATAAGATCAAGAAAATAAAATTGTAGAACCTGAAGTATAAATTAGAGACTATGAGAATGTTTAAGAATGATAATATTGAAGGATAATTGCACTAGGTGAATGAAATTGTTAACTTAATTAAAGGAAATTGTAGTCGATCTATAGAAGATAATAAGTTGTATTATAGATGATAAGAACTATATCCAAACCCTACAAAAACTTACAAATTGTCATTCAATAGGGAAATGATATGGATAAGTAAACTTTGGAAGAGCTCTATGGACCAGATTTTCCTTTTAAATTGTAATAGGTGGAAAATAGGGTCCATTAAGATGCATAAAAAAACTAAAAAAATTAGGCCTATCTCTCACTTACATTGGAAGGAAGATGATCCACTAAGCATCAAGAGAGATGAATCTCTAGGAGTATGCAATGATCCTTTATAGTAAATGGAAGGTTGGTATGGAATTATGGATGAAAGGATGCAAGATAGTAGTCAGATCGAGGTAATTGAGGATTTTCCATGTGTACAAGTGATGCAGTCAAGGATGGAGAAACCTCAAGGAGATCAAACCAAAACTTGCTGTAATATAACTGAAGACATTAAGTTTGCCATTAGTATACAAAGGTAAAAAAAAATTTGAACCATCGGTAACACTACACCGAAAGGTAGGTTATAGTTCAAACTGAAAGTGATAATTTCAAGAAAAACCCAACAGAGAAGGATCACCGAAAGTGTGAACCGAAAGTGCAAAAGAGAAAATGTTGATAGAGGAAACCGACAGAGGAACCCAAAAAATAGATTACACTATAAACTAAAAGAGTGGAAATTAGAGGAACCCGATAGAGTACAGGAACACGACAGATAGTTCATAGAAGGAACACTGAAAGAATTTTAGAGAAACCTGAGCATCAGACACTGAAAGTCAGTTATATCCTAAGAAATGTGGATCTGACTTCCATGTCAAATAAAACACTTATGTTTTATATTTAGAGTTTTTATTTGATTTAAAACCATTTCTTGAGGGAAAATAAAGATAATTGTAATTTTTTTAATCAGTCTAACTGATTAAAAATATACAAACTAGGATATCAAGGTCAAGTTGTAAACCTTCGATCATAGAGTTATCTTTGTAATACATGAAACTTAATTAGGTCAATCTATTGTATAAATAGATGTGTAATCATTCATTTCAATATGGGTGAGAGGATGATAGTAGCCAAGGAGCACATCTATGGATTAGACTGAAAGTTTCAAGAAGCAGAATAACAAAAGATGAATTGGGTTATCAAGAACCAAGAATCAAGGCTATAGAGAAACAAAAGTATTAATCAATCACATTAGGTGATACTTTATACATGTTATTTTAATGGATTTGTAATTAGAAATTGAATATTGCATACACTCAGGTCAATGAGTATTTTTGTCTACATTCTAACAAGTGTAGCAAATAGAAGAAATCCTTTCAAGAAAGGTGGATTTAACAATCCTTTGTAAATATCTTAACCGAGTGCACACTAAATAGTGTTGCTAAAGCTCTTAATAGAGTAGACCTTAAGTAGTATCCACATAATACTCCTAACAGGGTAGATCATCAGAAGTGATCAAATTGTAAGCCTTAACTAGCCCCTTCCAAACTGTAGATAGTGAATTTTTTATGGGTGTCATCCCCACCACAGTTTTTACCTTCTAACAGGGGTTTTCTGCATTAACATATCTTGTGTTATGTGTCATTACATTTTATGAATCCTTCTATGAATGTTTACATGTTTATTTAGTTTATGAATTGATATAACTTACACAAAGATACAATAGGACATATGGTTGGAAATATAATGGATTACATAAAGGAACTGTTGGTAATTTTTCATGTTCCTGAGTCGCCCTTGTAAAATTTTGAAGTTTCCTATCTTGCCTGTGTTCAAAGTGTTTAAAATCATGTTGGAATTGTTCTCATGCCTCTGCAGATATTGTTTAAGCCCTTAACCTAGCTGAAATACCCAAAAACCCTTGTCTAATCCTTAAAAGTATAAATTTTGGTCATAAAACCCTAAGAGTCGAATAGGTTCTAATTTCATGTTACTTTTTGTCACTTAAGTTGACATCTCAAATGGGTTCCTTTTAAATTTTTCTTGTTCATTAAGTTGTTGATACTAATGCCGTGGTCCAATATTTTTTCCCTAAGTTCAAAGTCCACAAATTCTTTAATTAAATCCGTTATCTATCATTCAAATGTGCTTTGATCTAATGGCATATTTCCAAAGTAAACGAGATCTATTGTTTAAGCCATTAAGCTGTGATGCCACGTGTCTTTGGTGGGTATGAAGGTCATAAAGGTTCTTAGTTAATCAGTGGGATGATCTTGTTAGATCAGATGGTAGACTTAATCACTTAATCTCAAAGTGATCGACATCTATCACTTAAGCGATTAAGTATGAGCGACGCGTATCAAAAAGAGTAATGTAGGTCCTATCACAGGAAATATAAAAGAGATTAAAGCTCAGAAAGGTCTAGTGGTTGGCTTAATCACTTAAAGGCAAGATGCTTGACATATATTAGTTAAGCGATTAAGCAGCGTTGACATGTGGCAATTGGTGGACCTGGGTATTCTGAGCAGATGATGATTAAAGTACAGACAGTTTGATTCTGATCTAACGGATGACAGTTTGATTCTAATTCATTAATCTCCAAGATGAATCAGATCTAGTGTCTAAGCCATTAAGTGATGTTGACGTGTGTCCATTGGATGATGTGTATTCCACTAAAGGTGAAGCTGATCGCAGGTTAAAGAGTGGAGAATTTGCTAAAGATCTAACGGTTCACTTGATCGCTTAAAGAGAAACTAATCAAAATTTAATGTTTAAGTGATTAATCTGTGAGGCCACATATCCAAGTGGGTCCGGCTGAGGTTGTAAGAAAAGGATTAAAGGCAAAACATGTACAAAAAGAATCAACGGTTGGCTTAATTACTTAAAGGAAAAGTGATTGAGATCTAACTGATAAGCGATTAAGCCGTGGTGACATGTGGCATAAAAGGTGGGTCCTATACAGCTCAGAGATCATGTTACAGAGACTACAAGTTTGAAAAGATCAGATGGCTCGCTTAATGTCTTAAAGAAAAAGTGATTGACATCTAGCGATTAAGCTAGTAAGGTGTGTTGACACGTGTCCAAGTGGATGACACCATAGCTACGGTCAGTAAAATCAAGGCAGAATAACTTGCAGCCAAGTTAAGGTGAATTAGATGGTTTACTTGATCTCTTAAAGAAAAAGTGAATGAGATCTAGTGTTTAAGCGATCAAGTCGTGCTGACACATGTCCCAGATGAATAGTTGTTTCTAGGAAAAGATGAGAGCCGTCAGATGAAGGAGATGTTGTTTGACATCTGCGGTCCAGATTCAAAGTTATTAAAATGAGAATTAGTGAGTCATTAAGCCATGAGTTTTGAAGCAGGAAAATTGATTGCATAATGTGTGGCCACTTCATGTGAATTCAATGACTGATTTGATTAAGGCCATATAATTCATTAATTGAACTTGAAGCTGCCATAATTCACCAGAATCATTCAAGAGAAGAACAAAATTGCAGTGATATTCATCTCCTTGTGACAGAATTGCAGAATGGGTAAGCTCTCTTTGATACAGTAGAAATTCATACTTCCAGTGAGATTTGAAATTTTAAAAGCTCTCAGAATTCTTGTTTAAGTTTGAATTTCATTTGAGTAAAAATCCCTCGGTTCAAAAATGGCCCCTAGAATTGAACTCTCTAGAGAAATAGATTATCGGAAAAGAGATGTGAGAAAGGACCTTCTGTAGCAGTTGAAAGGGTCCATGGGTGATGCTACCTAGATTAAGAAAATAGTTCCAACACATCCCCACTTCAGAGTAGGAGAAGGTTTATATGACTCAGGTAGGTGGGCCAAGGATGTCAAAACCAGTATAAACGGTTTAAGTTTGTTTGGAACTTCCTACAGCCAGAGGAATGCTCCTTCCCCAGATTGTAATATATGGGATTTAGATGTGGGAAAATTGATAATACCTGGGGTATTTATGGATACAGATCTATTCACTTTGATAGCCAACACATATGACATAGTATCTACGGTTGTAAGGCATACAGAGGGAAACTTGTTGTTGACTGTCATAGCCGATGAGATCAGAAGAATTTTCAATTTCATTGACTCATCAGTACAAATGGATGATATTGATTTCAACTACTTTAAGGAGGTGTACCAAAATCAGAAGTAGTATTACAGGAATGAGGCTCTGAAAGGGTATTTTAATAAAATAGGGGATTTGATTGTTGTGGGCCCAAACACACTAGAGCCATTCAAATTGGACTATTTCAATAGTAAGGCTAGAAACATGTATAGTGTCCTGTGCTTGGTTTTAGGAGAAGATGAAGAAGCAACAATGCTAGTTCACATAATGCTTATGGTAGTTTAGATTTTACACCGCACCTGTAAGTTGTTTTTGATTATGCTTCTTATATTGCTTAACAAATGCATGAAGGTTTAATAGGCATCAAAGATAAAAACATACTCAAGCCTATGGGGTAGTATTCTCTTATGATGCACATGTTTTTCTTTAATAGTGTTGATATCTTTGAGGAAGAAATGGACCTCACTAAGTTCCAGGATGATGAAGATTTTCCTATCTAATTATGGAGTGCTGATCTATCCTGGGATAGAAAAGAAGCTAGATATGTATATTTTGATAGAGGTTTTGTTGCTAGGCTTAAGTCACTATTATGAAAACAAAATCCTAGGATCTATTGACAGGACTTTGTGACCGAGTCTGCCAATAGATGTAAGTTGTCACCAGGTACCGGGGTACTAGCCAACTTCACCTATAAAGGTTGTCCGGGTAAATGAGATTACCCAGGCCTTCAAGAACGTGAGAGTCAGGTCTTGACAGTGCGGAGCTTAGTTAGGAAATGTGACTATTTTGTTTGAGGGGAATAGCTGGTTATCTTTGCTCATCTTCTTTGGGGATTTAGGTAGGTGGGGTTTCCTGCAAGTGCTTGTTCACTTAACAAATAAAATTCAAAAGATATTACAGAGTTAGAAATATTTCATCTATCTACATTTATACTTAAACATACAAAACATCAATAGTGCTCTAACACACTACACTAAATACTGAAGAAATACAGAACCATCAGCTCATATTTAATCAATAGTGGAGGAAAAGGAGGTCGTTAATCTACTTGAAGTATAAGAGAAAAGGACATAAAGAACACAAAGAATAAAATACCATTAACTCATAGATTAGAATGCTAACAACGTCATTGATAGAACCCTTCCTTCTTCATTAACATATCTCCAGAAAACACTGGTGCGTGTTACAATGGTGGCTCCAAGGGAGCATCTATCTACTAAGAACAGTTAACAACTAAGGAGCATTGAGTTCTGCAACTGAGAATTGATAAACTTGAAAAGGCTATTAGCTATGGACTGTAAAATCATCAATTTTGCCGACCCTTGGAATGACGTCAGACTTATTATTTATATAAAAGACTTTGACCTAAAATGTAACCTAATTTATTTTATACCTTACAATATAATACTATTTTTCAGTGGCTGATACTACCTGCACCATGCTACAAAAGACCTCAAGATGGAAAAGGTCTGACATGTCAGAAGAATAAGACAAGAAGAGAGGAGTGGAAGAATCAGCCTCGAGGAGAGAGCTAAGAGGAGAAAAGAAGAAATACAATCCCCCAGGGATCGAGGCTACATGCCTCATAAATGGGAAAATGGTGCCCTGTCTCTGAGGTGCCAGGTGTAATGTTGAAGTGGTACCTTGGGACGACCATCTGTCAGAACCTTCTTGTCAAGCCGACGTGCCTTGTTGGGTTACCTAATTTTTGACATCCTTTATTGACTACCTTGAAAGTGACTGGTCAGCTTAGGGAACTGAGACACAGGTCACTTTAAAGAATACAAAATTGATTGTATCCTGAATTCCAGGATCTGGGAACTTGTGTTCCAAAAGAATGATGAATACAAAAATACATCTTCTGATGAGATTCTTCAGACTCCGGAGAAATTTATTGTTCCTTATGATTTTTCCCAATCCTCCAACACTTGGCTTATGCTTTCTTCATCTATGTCTCTGATACTATCCCACCGACTATGAATAGCCTCCAATGCTTCCTCGACATCTGTGGCCCCATTTTGGAATTCATCCACCATCTTGATGGCATCATGCAATCAGATCATTGTCTTGGACAATCTAGATAACCTGCCCTGGTCAAAATCTCTGGCAGGCGGATATAGGGATTCCATTCGTTCATCAAATTCGCTAAGGATGTAGTCCTCTAGGGTACATGTCCCGGTGGTGAAGGGATTGACTTGCGATACTCCAGCCACGGATGCTTGGAACAGGCCCAAGGGGTATTGGGTCGCTGTCACCTTCTCTTTCAAGGCCTTTACCAGTTCCTTGTATACCTCAGTCCTAAGGACAAGTATGGAGTACTGGGCCTGGAGAGAATCATGCGATTCATCTCCCAAAATTTCCACCTTTGTGGTGAATTCTTCTCCTATGTTGTGAATTTCTTCCAGCCCGGCCTTCCATTTTTCATACTTTGCTAAATCTTGCTCCCATATAAGAGCGAAGCCTCTTGCCTAGCTAAGAAGAGTGTCAAACTGATAAAGGTCTGGGAGGGACACCGCTAGAAATTGTCTCATGGTGGCTACTTACTCAGTGGCCCACCCATCTACAGCTTGTGCCTTCTTCATAATCCGTAGAGAGTCCACATCACCCTATGCAAGCGGCAATCTAGAGGAAGGGGTTCCAAGGTGGACTTCAGCTAAAGGCCGTGTTAGTTCTGCTAGAAGCATGAGGAGATTGGCATTTATCTCTCTTTCCTTCTTTAGCTTCTTGACCTGCTTGATGTATCTAGCCTCTATTGCCTTGGTGGCTTCTTTCAGTAAGTCCACTTCACCCTATTTTTCTCTCCTCCCTAGTGCCACTTCTATTATGTTATAATCTTCAGGCCTTATGGTCATCGCATCTGCACCTAGAGGGGGTGTTGTGATAGTCGCAACTATGCTACCTTTTGGACCAGTCTAGAGAGTATGGATTGTCCATGCTTTCTTGGGCTTTTGGGCCTCTACATTTCTAGCCATCATCTCAGTACACAAGAGTGTAGCGCCTAATGCTACCTCTAAGGCCTTTCTTTTCCTTGACTTGACCAGCCATTGGGGTGGTTGGGGAAGCTTCACTGCTAAGACCTATTCATCGGGATTCCTTTTAGAATCTGGCGGTACATTCTTGGAATGTTCTTCAGGTTCCTTCTCCCCCTCTTATTCTTATTCATTTTCTTATTCTCTAGAACCTTCAGTATTTTCTTCCATGTTGGCATCATCTGTTGTAGTATCCAGAGCCTTTTCTCTGGCCTCAACATTTCCTATATCCTCAGGGACTTCTTCGTCCATCTTAGCATTAGCTGATTCTGCATTTTCATCATCCAGGGCTTCCTGATCAATCTGCTGCTGCTGCCCTTGGGCCTCATCGGTCTCATCTGTTTGAACATTCCCCTCCACTAGAATATCTTCTGGGGGTGGGTGGGGTTTTTGGCCAAAGTTTAACAGCATGACCGCTGTCACTAGCTCACCAAATGTGCTCTGGGGCACTTGATCACTTGGAGTAACCAAAGGAGTTTGGAGCATGATGATTGAAGGTACAATTGATCTCATGGTTCTGGGTTCCCCAACCATCAGTTTCTCATTTGTGAGTTGCCTTGGTGTGTCTCCAATCTCTTGGACCAGTATCTTTTCCTGCTCTGGCTCTATTTTTGATTCCTCCTAGGCTTCTTGTTCTAATGTATCTTCTTCTTCTGGGGTTTCTTTTCCTACAGGGGCCTCTTCCTTATCTTGAGCAGAAATTTCCTCCACCGCATGACTTATACCTTGTTGGAGGCCCATGAGATCCTCCATCGAGAAAGTGTCATCAAAGTCATCATGCGCGAGTGAGGAGTTAGAAATATCTTCTAGTTCAGGAGAGTTTGAACTGACATCCACCGGGGGCACATCTGGCATACCGGGACTAGTGGCTGGGCTTGGTGTAGGGGTCAAATTCTTCTTCTTCTTTCTCGTCAGTGGAACCCCGATATCCAGAATGTTGGTGGACTCTGCCTCAGTGAAATTATGTCTGCTCATCATTGCAGTTAATGACAAGGATCCCACTGGGCGAGCGGATGCCATTGGAGCTACAAGGAGGCTGGAGGATATCTATGTACTTATTTGCTAGCTGGCCATCCTTCTTGACTCCATTTGTTGTTGTAGTTGGGCCATCAGAAGGGTGGGAACTTGGGGAGGTTCCTTGGCTAGAGTGCCCTCTTTCTCTTTGCCTTTACTTATGCTAGGTCCGGTGGCAGCGAAAGATGGAGAAGGTTTAGTGCCGACTGAGGAGGTAATGGCCTTACGAATAATTGGCTTCTTCCAGGAACTTTTAGGACACACCCGGGAAAAATATTAGTGACTTGCCTCCAAAATGGGGTGACATACCCCTACAATTGTCAGGTCCTCAATAGTGGCCTAATCCACTGGAGGGAGATCCAATTTTTCCAATCCTTGTTCTTTATATGCTGGATCCTCCAGCGGCCTGTCATCTGAAAATCCCTTCGGGAAAGTCTGAAGGTTGAGCGCCTTCATGAGCCCTTTGCTCATCCATGAATGTTGTCGGGCTAGGAGATCAAAACTATCTTGGTAGTCTTCCTAAAAGTCTTCAATATCCACTTCATGTGGGGGAGATGCCTGGGGGAGTGTTGCGGCTATCTTGCTGAGAGGATCGTAGTTCTTTCAAGCATGGTGGAATTCCACTAGCACTAGGTTTTTCAATTCACTGTCTGCCTCCTGGGCTGTGCTGAGGTTGCATGTATAATTCCCGCATGAGAATGGGAATGGGATGTTGATGACCTTCTTTTATGTAAAGAAGGCGTGCAGATCCATCATCTGCCGACAGAACTCTAAAAGAATAATTATGTCCCCATAATACTGGGAAAGAATATGGGGCTTCCTAGAGAAGCCAATCACCCAAATGTAGGTGTGGTGTTGGAATTGAATAAATTAATGGCCATAGGTGCTGACCAGATTCATTGTAGCTTGTGACAGTTGGTACTTAGAATCCTGATTAAGTGTTAGGATGTTTTGGTAAATGAAAGAATTATTTACCTGATAGAAATTTGAGAAACTGAGTTCCCATTGAACTTGGGGATAATGGTCCCATGGTGTTACCTAGCCCGACCCATTTCCAAGTTCCCCAACCCTTCCCAAACCTGGAAAATCTGGTCTTTGTTGAGATAGTGCCCACTGTATGTATGATGTCATGTAAAACTTGGAATTCTAGATGATGCCCTTTAGCTGTTTGTCCATGTGATTGGATATGAGGGTCACCTAGTTGAAGGTCTAATTATGAGTGGTGATGCAGTATAGAAAGTAGTACATCCATGCCAAGAAATCCCAAGCATGGGGTAATCTGAAGATCCTACATAAGAATACAATGCCTGCCTGAATGGGATCTTTGAACTCCCCGCGGGGAATTTACATCTTCATCCTCCTGCAATCCCTCTTTGGGATTTTTAGCTAGTGGCTATTGAGATGTTGCCAGGAGATAAGGGCAGCGTCCTCGAACTCCTGCAATGTTTGGACCCAAT
The DNA here is from genome assembly GCA_018584345.1 of Thuja plicata. Classification (NCBI taxonomy): domain Eukaryota; kingdom Viridiplantae; phylum Streptophyta; class Pinopsida; order Cupressales; family Cupressaceae; genus Thuja; species Thuja plicata. Next base: position 71,191 of record MU221621.1, read on the forward strand.
TCTGGATAATGGACCCATTGAACTGTGGGATCCCCAACCCCAAGGAAAAATTTGCTATGTCCAGGGTGATGATTATTGCTGGGTACTGTAGTGGCTGGGGATCCGGAAGTAGAACGGTCTGAGTTGGTGCGTTGTATAATGTTGCTAGCTAGAGTATTAACTCTTGTGATTACACTGAACAAGGGAAGTTTTCCGCCTTAATGATGCCAAAGGTGGCTATCTGATTGGCTATATTGTCTCTAGTGGCCTTCAACCTATAAATAGATTGAATTAAGCCTTGCATTTCTGCCCAAAGTCTGAGCCCTGTGTCTATTATTTCTTGAACTACGGACTCTATCTTTGATCCCACAAGGGCACCCTCCTTTGGATATTTGGAGGTCAAGGGTAGTTTTTCTAACAACCTTTTGGCCTTGGTTTTAGTGGTCGCCCAAGTGGAAGTGGTAGGAAACTCCGGGCTGGAAGGAGGGGTGATTACTTCAGACATCTTTGATCAACTTATCTGCAACCTACAAGATGAGAGAATCGTTAGATCGTGATACATATAAAATAATATTAGAATTTTGGGGAAATCGTCACCACCATGCACCTATTCAACAAGTGTTAGCATACACCAAAAAGTCCTGGAATACTTGCAATAGTCATGAATAAGACTCTGGGGGAAATTGAACCAAATGACAAAGGGAAACACAGATCTGGGGATTTCTTGGGACCCAGAGTCCAGATAAACTAGTTGTTGCCATGCTGATGTGACCAGAGGGGAATTGTACTCGGTTGGTGTGGGTTGGCATGTGGTCAGGTGATAGGTGACATAAAGGAATTAATGGAGACAAGTGGGTAGGCACAGGGTAAATTTAATGCCAGATGGGACATGGTTTGAATGCCCACTCGTGGGGAATTAATCTCGCCATTAAGGTGATGTGACAGAGGAGAGAGAAATCTGCCATGGCTCGAACTAGCGAGGTGTCAAGTTTGAATCGTGGCAACTCTGTCTCAACGAGCTTGGTATAGAAAGTGAACACACACATAATAGAGCATGAGGAACTTGTCAACTTGGAAGGATATACAAGATATATAGACAAGATCATAGAGGCCCAAAGGCTAAAACATATATACATTAAGATACATAGTATTTACAAGCTTTTTTACAGATTTAAACAACATTTACATATATACACAAACTACCCTAAGACAATATAAAATGTATACATTAATCTACAACTACACAGAGGGCAGACAACCTTCTGGCAGAGCCAACCCACCAATGGGAGGTGAACCAAAAACACAAAATGCAGAAGGAAAACCAGAAAAATGAGCGAAACAAAACCAAAAACAAAAGGGGACAACAAGGAAAACACAGGAAACAACAATAAACCAGGGGACAAAGCCGAGAGCCTACCTAAAAATCCAAAGAACAATAGGGAAGAAGTGAACTAGGATCACATCTACAACAAGTTCTACCCTTAAATGATCATGAAAAGACACCTTGATTCAACTGGTAATTGTCCACTAAGCACAGAGTAATTTGTAGGTTAAAATGGCCTTAATTTGCTTTGAATCACTCTGAATGCGCGAGTGTTTTTTTTAATCGTGTTAACTATAATAGTGACATGTAATTTCTATTTATACCCAAGGTAAAAACAAGTTACCCTCTTCTCCGCAAAATCTAGAACAGGAAGACCTCCAAACTCTGGGTCCGAGGATTCTACGCAACCATATCTTCTCATGACGAGAAGACATCATGGCAGAGAATCCTGGAGTCTGAAATCTAGCTCTAGAGAGAACAACAAACTCTGGGACCAGGTCCCAAAGACACGAAAGAAAACAAACCTCATAAGAAGGAAAACCCCAAAGGAGAAAACAAATAAAACAAAAGGAAACAAGGCAAGAGCCGAAGCAAAAAGAGGGGACCCAACATTTTTCCCACAAAATGTAGGGACGGGTATGTAGGGCATAACAAATGGTGACTATCTAGGATGAATGCCTTAGTGCATTCAAGAATTGCAGAATCTCTGGTTAGCAAAACTAGAACCAATTGTTACTCGGAGCATCCTGTTTGCAAGGTGCAAAGTGTCTGAGAGAATCTGGACCATACATGATTCAATCCTTGGTCTTTCATCAGTTGTGAAGTGTGTTCTTTGAAAGAAAATCAAGCCGATGACCTCTAGGAGAAGTAGAGAAGAGGCACTAGATACATCGAGCCAAAGTCATCTAATCTTGTACATTTCCTCCGGACACCGGAATTTCTCCATTTAGTTTCTTTAATTTTTTTTCTTTTCCTTAGATGGGAAGGCGGTACTCCTTTCACCATTAAGCTTAATCTTAGCTAAGTTTAACAGTGTTACTTCTTCCACCTTTCTATCCACTTCAATATTTCCAAACGGGGAAGAAAATTCCAGACCTTGAAAGAGTTTAAATGATTTTAGACTTTGGACTACCAGACCAGTGTGACCGATCTATTCTCAATGTGTTTGATTACTTGTTGCTCTGATCTTTTGATTTAACTAATTTCCAAACTTTCGGGAGATGAATCCGATGAAGATTACTCATAGCTTGTTACCAAACTTACAAAATAAATCCAGAGATCAGACCAATTCCACCATGCTAACAATAGATTCTGAGTTCATTATAATGCAAAATGTATCATTCTGGAGTCTAGATGTTATGCGAAGCATACCGATCTACAAAAAGGTAGGGAAAAACACTGGGAGCTCGAAAAAGAAAACAAAGAAAGCAAAGAAAACAAAACAAAAAGAAAAGGGACGGTCCCAGAGGACAACCAACAAAACTATTTACAAGGCAAGGCACCCCAAATGGAGCACCAAGAAAGATATTTACAAGCTAGGGATTTACATATAGTACATTTTTGGACAAAACTCACCTCATTCAAAATAATATTTGAGAAATTGTCCATTGACGGGAAATGAAATGACTTCTCTAATCATGGTACTAAGGCAATAAGTATTTGTCCCGCAGATCTCTGAGATAAAAAATGGTCTGAGCCAAAGCCGTTTGAATTTGGTGTGTTTCCCTTTCTTTTCCCGCGCCTTGTCCCACAAGAGGACCAAGTCCAAAATTTGAAAGGCCTTATACTGGGGTCTTCAATCAAACCATCATTTTACTACTGCTTGGTGATGCGCAAAATGTTCAAGGCCCGCATCTCTTTGTTCTTCCATCTGCACCATAGTTAGGAGCCGAACCTCTACGATATTGTCCCGGTTGCTGAATTCCTGGATAAACTGTAAAAATGGAATTTGTAGGTTAATGGGGAAGAATGGGTTCTAACCATAAACCAGATGGAATGGGGAAGTCCCTAGGGCTACCTTAATTCAAATATGATCTGCCCAGAGGGTGAATCTTAGCTTTTGGTGCTAGTCCTGGGGGTTCTTCTCTAACAGGTGTTTGATCACTTCAAGCAAATTTTTGTTAGTCGATTCAACCACACCATTCCCTTGGGGATAATAGTTGCTGGAAAAATTTAGAGTGATATTTTGGTCATAGGTCCATTCAAGTAATTGTGCCAAAGAAAACTCCGGACCATTGTCACATATTATAGCAAAGGGCATTCTGAATCTTGTGACGATGGTTTCTTCCAGGAGTTTTATGACTACGTCTGTTGTGTTGTTTTTACAAGGTATCACTTCAGACCACTATGTGCAATAATCAGTACCAGTCAAGATGTACCAGTGGTTGGTAGAAAAGTTGGGGTTGATTTCCTCGATGAAGTCAAATGCCCATTAGGTGAATAGTCTAGCTTCGAAGACTGGCTGTAAAGGCATAGCCAGGTTACGCTCACAGTGTGCCATAGTTTGGCAAGTATGGAACTTTTGACCATGATTATAGACATATTTGAAGATACAGGGCCAATAGTATCTAGCCTGGAGGATCTGATGATAAGTGGTGTCAGCTGAGCCATCCCCAGTTTCAAACTATCCATGAAATTCTTTGATTATCTTTGCAGCTTGAACCCTATCGATGCACTGGAGGTACATTCCCTCATAGTTCCTACAAAAAAGTGTGGCATTTTTAATCATGAAGTGTGTGCTTTTCAATCACAGGGTGCGATGTTTGTTTGGAGGAAATCCCTCTGGGCATCTATTATTCAACAATAAGTACACTAGGTCTGTGTACCATGGATCTTGAGTGATGGAATCCACTGTATACATCTGATATATAATGTGGGGAGTCTCTTCTAATATCACTCTACATAGTCCCTGGCCTCAGACTATCTTCATGGGTTGTATTTCTAAATCATATTCCTAGAGGATGGCCACCCATTTCCCCTGTCTTTCACCCAATTCACTATGCATCAGCAAAGATTTTACTGCCTAGTTCGGGATGATAGCATGCACTTTGCTCCGGAGAATATAATGCTGGAATTTCTTCATAGCGTGAATGAGAGAAAAGGCCTACTTTTCCAACAGTGAATACCAGACTTTAGCATTCTTAAAGGGGAGCTCATGAGAGCTATTGGTCGTTCTTCCCCTTCGACCTTCTGGGTAAAAACTACCGCAGCAGAATGCGGCGAAGAAAAGGAATTAATCTGGGTGAATGCCAGCTTTGCTTCAGGACTCCACTCGATCTTAGTATCTTTCTTCATCATTTCATTGAGTGGTTTTATGATCTCGGTGAATCCAGTGATGAACCGCCAGACAAAGATGATCTTCCCAAAGAAAGACCTCATTTCCTTCTTGCTATCGGGCATCTGTAGGTTTAGCAGTGCTTCAACTCTCTCAGGGTCAATGGATATACCCTTCTCAGAGAGAATATACCTGAGAAACTTCCCTTCAGTGAACTCAAATATGCATTTCTTAGGCTTGAGGGATATTCCATAGTGGTGAAATCTCTCACAAATCTAGGCGAGGTGGGTAGAATGATCACGCCTGTCCAAGGAAAAGATGGTCAAATCATCCATATAGATGATTATACACCAGTTTACAAGGCCCTCAAACACAATTTCCATAGCCTTTTGAAATGTGGCCCCTACATTAATCAGGCCAAAGGAAGTTCTCCGGTAGGAAAATGTTCCCCTCTTGGTGGTAAACGTCATTTTGTCTCTGTCTTTGAATTTAACCATGACTTGGTTATACCCGGAGTACCCATCTAAGAAGGACATCATTTGTGATCTGTTTACAATTTACAATACCTCAACCAATGAGGGGAGAGGATGATTATCTTTCTTGGAGGCCTTGTTCAAATTTTGTAAATCCATGCAAAGGTGGATCTCGCCACTTTTCTTTCTCATAGGGAATAAGTTGGAAACCCACGTAGTGTGCTGGATTGGAAAGATTAACTAGGATGATAGTAGTTTTTGGACCTCCTGATAAATCAGAGCTTCTATCAGTGGGTTGGCCAATCATTTCTTTTGTTGGAAAGGCTTAGCATCATGTTTGAGTGGGATAGTATGGGTCATAATGGACGTATTATATGTTTTCAAATCCTCATACCCCCATGTGATTACATCAATGTATTCTCAGAGAACCGCGAGAATCTTCTCCTTCTCCTCAGGGGATCAAGAGGTGCCAATGTGTATCATTTTATCTTCACTAGGCTAGCTGATGTTCACTTTCTCAAATTTTCCTCCCTCAAAGGAGGATGATATCTTTTCCCGGCCCCGAGGGTCTGAGTCAAAGATTTGTTCAAGTGTGGCCATCCCCTTAGGGATGGTGTTTTTTGGTAAGTCCATGATCCCATCATCTTCATCACCCTATCCAGTGTCATCATGATCTCTTTCTTCCACTATCTGGTCCTCAAAAACACCAACATTGGCCATGAAGGCCAGGATATGCTGATCATCCTCAAAAACCTGAAAATGGGTGACATTGTCTAGAATGGACAGGGTGGGGATAATTTCAATAGAGAATCTCCGGAGTCGCGAGCCATCCATTGGCTCAAGCATGCTGGCAGAAACAAAAAGGGCATCTAGGACATAATTTTGTCTCTGTGGAATAAGATCAATGCCAAAGGCATAAAAATCCTCAATAAGGCTCCATGCCTGGTTCCGATATGCAGCCAACCTTTTATCATGACAGGTATATTGACTCCAGACCTGCTTAACTATCAACTCTGAATCACCTAGGGCCTAGAGGTGAGTGATTCCTTTCCTTAGTGCAAATAGGAGTCCAAGGACCAAAGCCTCATACTCCATGATGTTGTTCGTGTAGTTGAACTACAACCTATAGGATGCAAGGAAGGATTTTCCCTGCAGGTTGATTAATTCCACTCTGGCCCCACAACCTTGTTTAGATCGGGACCCATCAAGCTTAAGGGTCCACAAGCCATCATTTGTTATATGGGGCTGGGAAGACGAAGTGGTTTTTGGATTATTCTTGGGAGGGTTGGGAGGAGCTTCCTCTGGCACTGATGGTATGTGGGTGAGGTTTGTCTCTGAAGGAACTTTTGATTGGGATCCCTAGACACGTGGCACCGAAAAGGTGCTGCCAGTAGAAGCACTGGGTCCTGGGGAATCGGCTATGGGTTCTTTCTTTCGGAGGGCATTGATATGCCAAGTAGTAGCCATAAAGCAAGGTTCACACTCTAGCTCTAAATTTTTCTGGTAATATACCCGGCACCAAGTGTCGGATAAGAGTGTGGTGGGGGTCACTGCAACACCCTGAGAGTTAACCTCAACCCTCAATTTTTCTTCCAGATGCTGGATTCTTTGAGAGACTATGGGGTCCTCCCCAGGGGTGAAATTGAATGCTAGGATCTCAAAGGGTTATAAAACCCCTGGAGAAGTCTTAGAGAAGAGGACTTCATTTACCCTCCTAACTTTGGTGAGGGCTTGCTTCATTCGGGGCTCACTTTCAACCTAGATCTGGTTAGATTCTCCCTTCCAGGGAAGCCATAAGTGGTAAAAGTTGGTCAATAAGTATTCATTCAGGCACTTGGACCAATTGTGACTTAGTAACATCCCATAAGTCTCTAGAATGTCCACCACTTGGATGTCAATTGTGCTAGCTATCCTGGGGTCCTGGATGAGTTGAATCTAAACATTCTTCAATTCACCCACTATTTTTACAATAGTTTTATCCAGCTAGATTACTATGTTGTTAGACGGGGTGGGTCAGAATTTGAGCTTCTGGCATATGGATAAAGGCATGATGATTCCCAAAGCTCTATAATCTACTAGGCAGTTGTGTATATTTTTCCCTTGTATGTTCAGGTCTAGCAGGAAGGGAGGATCCTTAGTATTTCCCCGGAAGATAGCCACATTGGCATCCTCAAAGGAGACAGTCTTGGGTGGGCGACTGATGCCTTCTGGGTTTTCTAAGAGCTTCAGAAGAGACTTCTTTTTCTCTTGATAGTTCAACAAAACGTCCATCAAGGTCATGGAGGTGGTGGTTTTTTATAATTCCTTCGTGATGTCAGATCTTCCTCCCGAGAACTGGTGGCTTCCCTCGGTCGGGTCCTTAGCTTGGTTAGAGCCAGAGCCTTTTAGAGGGACAGATCGATCAGTCATGTTTTCCCAAGGAGGAGTGTCTTTGGGAGGTGTGGGCATGTAAACTGGTCCTTTACCAGCCTGACTCCAAGTGTTGTAGGGAATATGTGGGTTGGTGAAGGCATTGGCCTCAAAGGCCAGAATAGATTCATCAAAGAACCCCTATAGTTAAGGTTCTTCTTCATCTTCCTTGTCTACTCCAAAGAAGATGGTCTCACAGGTAAACACACCATGAGTGGGCTCTTGTATAGGAGGCTCTGGGGGAGTAGGATTAGACACTTTTTGTCTATCTAGCTGGGAAATCATGATGACTTTCTCTAGCGTGGCACAATTTACCTCATTGTGAGAGCCTATGTCATGCAATCTACACTAGTTGGTCATGGGCTGGAAGTCTTCAACTGGCATGAAATGGGATGGTCCAGCACCATCCTGATTAGTGTTTTAGTTTGGAGGTGGACCTCCAGCATTAGCATTGTTATTCCATTGTTGTTGGTTGGGTAGAGGCCCATTGTTGAAATTTCTTCCTCTAGCATTGTTGTTTCATTGGCCAGAGAAAATGTTCCCTCTCTGGGAGTTGGTGTTGTGGGGTGCAAAGGAACCTACCTTAAGTTGACCCATGTCCATAGTCAGTGTAGACAACATTCGCCAGAGGGATTCAACCTTGGCAGTCAACTGGGTATTCATGTCACAATGTGACGATTGCTATCATTGGTTTCCTGGGAAAGCGGTAGCATTCACCAGAGTCAAGGGCAGAAATCCTCTAGCCATGGATGACTGAAAGAAAGTCACTCTGGTTGGTTGGGTTTTTGGTTGTTGCATTTGTTGCAGCTGGTTCCAAGGAAAAGATTCTAGACCCAGTGTTGTCTAAACTTGTGAGGGCTATACATATCGGGCCTAATGGTCTATCAGTGGTGGTGGGGGATTCATGGCCATCATGGGGGCACCCATTTCCTGATTGGGGTTATATCCCCCAGTGTAAGAAGTTCCACTGGGTATCATGTTAAATGGCATGCTCTACCCAATCCCACCCTGGGATTTGTTAAGACCATGGGACAACTCTAAGGTCATGTTGTAAACTTTCGCCAAATTATCCTGGTCTCTGAGGGCAGTAGTTCTCCAGAGGAGAGTAGCAATGAAGGGGTCCATCATGTTGAGATAGGTCTGGATAGTTACATCCATGGATGGGATGAAGGCGCACGTGCACTATTTTAATGTGCGTTGGAGCCAATGATTGAATGCTACGAGGGGCTCATTTAGTTCCTTCCTGATAGAAATGAACTGGCTGTATGACCACACTGGGTCCATGAGTACGCCGAAGGCAGCCAAGAAGGTGTCCTCCATGTCCTCCCAAATATTGATGGAATTAGCAGGAAGATTAAGGTACCAGTTTAGCTCATTCTGTCCCAAGGACAAAGGGAACATCTAGGTCATAACATCTTGATGTTGGACCTAGTGTTAGTTCATAGCATCTTTGTATGCCTATAGATGCTCTTCTATGTCTCACAATCCTAAGTTCTCATATTGGGGACAAATCTTTTCTGGGTGCAAAGATAGATCGTTGACTGCACCCAGAAAAGTTCCCATTGGAGACCCAATATTTCCAAAATACGTAGCCATTGGAGGTGTTAGGTTTGGACTAGGTTGAGTGTTAATTCCCAGGGTCGTCTAGGGGACTTGGGTATTTTGTGGTATGCTAGATCCCTAGATAATGGTGGCTGACTTGGCTTTCGGGGTCCATTTCTTTCGAGCAGGGGGCTCGAGTTTGACAAACCTTCCGGGATTAGGGGTTGATCTAAGGACTCTTTCAAATCTGGCTGGTGAGAATGATCCAATCCCACTGAAGGCTTGACTCCTAAAACTATGGCTTAGGGAACCCTTGGGTGGTGTAAAATCTAAATCCTCAGAGGGGGACAAGTTTATGCCCTCCTTCTAGTTCCAGTTTCTGTTGACAGGACTTTGTGATCGAGTCCACCAATAGATGTAATTTGTCACCGGGTACCAGGGTACCAACCAAATTCACCTATAAAGGTTGTCCAGGGAAATGAGATTCCCCAGGCCTTCAAGCACGTGAGAGTTGGGTCTCAATAGTGCAGGAGCTCAGTTGGGAAATGTGACTGTTTTGTTTGAGGAGGATAGCTATTTATCTTTGCTTTTCTTCTTCAGGGATTTAGGTAGGTGGGGTTTCTTGCAAGTGCTTGTTCACTTAACAAATAAAATTCAAAAGATATTTCAGAGTTAAAAATATTTCATCTACCTATAGTTATACTTAAACATTCAAAACATCAATAGTGCTCTAACACACTACACTAAATACCAAAGACATTCAAAACCATCAGCTCATATTTAATCAATAGCAGAGGAAAAGGAGGTCATTAATCTACTTGAAGTATCATAGAAAAGGACATAAAGAACACAAAGCATAAAATATTGTTAACTTAGAGATCAGAATGCTAACAATGTCATTGATAGAACCCTTCCTTCTTCATTAACATATCTCCAGCAAACACTGGTGCATGTTACAATGGTGGCTCCAAGGGAGCATCTATCTACTGAGAACAATTAAGAAATAAGGAGCATTGAGCTCTGCAACTGAGAAATGATAAACTTGAAAAGGCTATTAGCTATGGACTGCAAAATTATCAATTTTCTGACCCTTGGAATGAGGTCAAACTTATTTTTTATACACAAGACATTGACCTAAAACTTAACCTAATTTATTTTACACCTTATAATATAATACTATTTTCCAATGGCCGGTACTACCTGCACCATGCTACAAAAGACCTTGAGACAAAAAAGGTCTGACATGTCAGAAGAATAAGACAAGAAGAGAGGAGTGGAAGAATCGGCCTTGAGGAGAGAGCTGAGAGGAGAAAAGAAGAAATTTGATTCCCCAGGGATCGAGGCTACATGCCTCATAAATGGGAAAATGATGCCCTATCTTTGAGGTGTCAGGTGTAACATTGAAGTGACACCTTGGGAAGACCATCTGTCAGAACCTTCTTGTTGAGCCAATGTGCCTTGTTGCGTTACCTGCTTTCTGACATCCTTTATTGAATACCTTGAAAGTGACCGGTCAGCTTTGGGAACTGGGACACGGGTCACTTTAAAGAATACAAAATTGACTAGATACAAAATTCTGGGATCTACGAACTTCAATTCTAAAAGAATGCATGAATACAAAAATACATCTTCTAATGAGATTCTCCAGACTCCAGAGAACTTTATTGTTCCTTATGATTTTTCCCAAGCCTCCAACACTTGGCCTATTCTTTCTTCATCTACAATTCTAATACTATCCCAGTGACTGCAAATAGCCTCCAATGCTTCCTCAATATCTCTAGCCCCGTTCCAGAATTCATCCACCATCTTGATGGCGTCATGCGATCAGATCACTGTCTTGGAAAATCTAGATAACCTGCCCTGGTCAAAATCTCTGGTAGGCAGATACAGGGACTCCATCCATTCATCAAATTTGCTAAGGACGTATTCCTCCAGGGTACATGTCCCGATGGTGAAGGGATTGACTTGCGATACTCTAGCCATGAATGCTTGGAACAAGCCCAAGGGGTATTGGGCCACTATCACCTTTGCTTTCAAGACCTTTACTAGTTCCTTGCATACCTCAGTCTGGAGGACAAGTCTGGAGTATTGGGCCTGGAGAGAATCATATGATTCATCTCCCAAAATCCCTGCCTCTGTGGCGAATTCTTCTCCTATGTTGCGAATTTCTTCTAGGCTGACCTTCCATTTTTCATACTTTTCTAAATCTTTCTCCCATATAAGAGTGGAGCCTCTTGCCTAGTTAAGAAGAGTGTCAACCCGATAAAGGTCTAGGAGGGACGCCACTAGAAATTGTCTCATGGCGGCTACTTTCTTGGTGGCCTACCCATCTACAGCTTGTGCCTTCTTCTTCATAATCTATAGAGAGTCCATGTCACCCTGCATAAGTGGCAATTCAGAGGAAGGGGTTCTGAGGTGGACCTCGACTAAAGGCCATGTTAGTTCTGCCAAAAGCACAAGGAGATCGGCGTTTGTCTCTCTTTCCTCCTTCATCTTCTGGCCCTGCTTGATGTATCTGGCCTCTATTGCCTTGGCGGCTTCTTTTAGTAAGTCTAGTTCACCTTGTTTTTCTCTCCTCCCCAGTGCCACTTCTGTTATATTATAATCTTTGAGCCTTACGGTTGTCACATCTGCACCTAGAGGGGGTGTTGCGATAGTTGCAACTGTGCTTCTTGTTGGACCAGTCTGGAGAGTATGGACTGTCTGTGATTTCTTGGGCTTTTGGACCTCTGCATTTTTGGCCATCATCTCGGGCAATGAGAGTGTAGCACCTGATGCTACCACTGGGGCCTTTCTTTTCCTTGACTCAACCAGCCATTGTGGCAGCTGGGGAAGCTTTGCTGCTAAGACCTATTCATCAGGATTCCTTTCAGAATCTGGCGGTACATTCCCAAAATGTACATTATCTTCGGGCTCCTTCTCCCTCTCTTATTCTTGTTCCTTTTCTTGTTCTCCGAAACCTTCAGTATTTTTTTCCATGCTGGCATCCTCTATTGTATTATCTGAAGCCTTTTATCTGGCCTCAACATTGCCTGTATCCTTAGGGGCTTCTTTGTCCATCTCGGCGTTAGCTGATTCTACATTTTCATTGTCCGGGGCTTCCTGATCAATCTACTGCTGCTACTTTTGGGCCTCATCGACCTCATCTATTGGAACATTCCTCTCCACCAGAATATCCTCTGGGGGGCGGGTGGGGTTTCTTGCCAAAGTTTAATAGCACGGTCACTGTCACTACCTCACCAAATGTTCTCTGGGGAACTTGATCACCCAGAGCAACCAAGGGCATTTGGAGCGTGATGATCAAAGGTACGGTTGATCCTGTGGGTCTGGGTTCCCTGACCATTGGTTTCTCATTTGTGGGTTTCCTTGGTGTGTCTCCGATCTCCTTGACCGGTATATTTTCCTACTTTGGCTCCATTTGTTCTTCCTCTTGGGCTTCTTGTTCTGATGTATCTTCTTCTTCCAGGGTTTCTTTTCCTACGGGAGCCTCTTCCTTATCCTAAGAAGCAATTTCCTCCACCGCATGACTTATACCTTGTTGGAGGTCCATGAGCTCCTCCACCGAGAAAGTGTCATTGAAGTCATTGTGCGGGGGTGAGGAGTCAGAAATATCTTCTAGTTTGAGAGAGTCTGAACTAACATCCACCGAGGGCAGATCTGGCATACCGGGACTGGTGGCTGCGCTTGGTGTAGGGGTCACCTTCTTCTTCTTCTTTCTCATCAGTGGAACCCCAGTATCCAGAATGCTAGTGAACTCTGCCTTGGTGAAAGTCTATCTGCTCATCATTGTAGCTAACGATGGGGATCCCGCCGAGCGAGCAGATGCCATTCAAGCTACAAAGAGGCCGGAGGATATCTGCATACTTATTTGTTGGCTGGCCAGCCTTGCTAATTCCATTTGTTGTTGTAGTTGGGCCATTAGAAGGGTGAGATCTTGGGGAGGTGCCTTGGCTAGAGTACCCTCTTCCTCTTTTCCTTTACTTGTGCTGGGTCCAGTGGCAGCGAAAGATGGAGAAGGTCCAGCACCGATGGAGGAGGGAATGGCCTTACATATCATTGGCTTCTTCTGGGTGCTTTTAGGATACGCCTCGGCAAAATATTGGTGACTTGCCTCCAAAATGGGGTGACATACCCCTTCAATTGTCAGGTCCTTAGGAGTGGCCTAGTCCACCAGAGGGAGATCTAATTTGTCCAATCGTTGTTCTTTATATGTTGGATCCTCCAGCTGCCCATCATCTGAAAAGCCCTTCGGGAAAGTCTGAAGGTCGAGCGCCTTCATGAGCCCTTTTCTCATCCATGAATGTTGTCGGGCCTAGAGATCAAAATTATCTTGGTAGTCCACCCAAAAGTTTTCAATATCCACTTCATGTGGGGGGACACCCGGGGGTGTGCTGCGGCAATCTTGCCAAGAGGATCGTAGTTCTTTTGGGCATGGTGGAATTACATCAACCCCAAGTTTTTCAATTTACTCTCTGCCTCCCAGGCTGCGGCGAGGCTGCATGTATAGTTCCTGCATGAGAATGGGAATGGGACGTTGATGACCTTATTTAATGTAAAGAAGGCATGGAGATCCATCATCTGCCGACAAAACTCTAAAAGAATAATTCTATCCTTGCAATACCGGGGAAGAAGATGGGGCTTCCCAGAGAAGTCAGTCACCCAAATGTAGGTGTGGTGTTGGAATTGAATAAAATAGCGGCCATAGGTGTTGACCAGATTCATTGCCACCTATGACTGTCAGTACCTAGAATCCTTAGTAAGTGTTAGGATGTTGTGGTAAATGAAAGAATCATTTACCTGACAGAAATTTGAGAAACTGAGTTCCCATTGAACTTGGGGATAATGGTCCCATGGTGTTACCTGGCTTGGCTCATTTCCAAGTTCCCCAACCATTCCCAAACCTGGAAAGTCTGGTCTTTGTTGAGCTAGTGCCCACAATACGTATGATGTCATGTAAAACTTGGAATTCTGGACGACGCACTTTAGCTGTTTGTCCACGTGATTGGATATGGGAGCCACCCAATTGAAGGTCTGACTGTGAGTGGTGATGCAATATAGAAAGTGGTACATCCATGCCAAGAAATCCCAGGCATGGGGTAATCCAAAGATCTTGCATAAGAATACAATGCCCAAATGAATGGGCTCTTTGAACTCCCCGCATGGAATTTCCATCTTCATCCTCCTGCAATCCCTCTTTGGGATTTTCAGCCAGTGGCTATTGAGATGTTTCCAGGAGATAAGGGTAGTGTCCTTGAACTCCTGCAATGTCAGGACCCAATTTTGAATAATGGGCCCATTGAAGCGTGGGATCCCCAGCCTTGAGGCAAAAGTTGCTGCATCCAAAGTGATGATTGTTGCTGGGTATTGTAGTGGCCGGGGATGTGGAAGTAGAATGGTCTGAGTTGGTGCATTGTATAATGTTTCTAGCTAGAGTATTAACTCTGGTGATTGCACCAAACAAGGGAAGTTTTCCACCTTAATGATGTTGGAGATGGCTATCTGAGTGGCCAGATTGTCTGTAGTGGCCTTCAACCTGTAAATGGCTTGAATCAAGCCTTGCATTTCTGCCGAAAATCCAGGCCCTGTGTCTGTTATTTCTTAAACTATGGACTCTATCTTTGATCCCACAAGGGCACCCTCCTTTGGATATTTGGAGGTCAAGGGTATTTTTTCTAACAACCTTTCGGCCTTGGTTTTTGTGGCCGCCCAGGTGGAAGTGGTATGCAAGTCCAGGCTAGAAGGAGGGGTGATTACTTCAGACATCTTTGATCAACTTATCCGCAACCTACAAGACCAGAGAATCTTTAGATTGTGATACATATAAAAGAATATTAGAATTCCAGGGAAATCATCACCACCCTACACCTGTTCAACAAGTGTTAGAATACACCAAAAAGTCTCAGAATAATTGCAATAGTCATGAATAAGACTCTATGGGAAATCGAACCAAATGAAAAAGGGGAAACGTAGGTCTAGGGATTTCTTGGGACCCAGAGTCTGGATAAACTAGTCATTTTTGTGCCAACGTGACTAGAGGGGAACCGTACTCGGCTGGCGTGGGTTGGCACGTGGTCAAGTGATAGGCAACATAAAGGAATTAATGGTGAAAAGTGGGCTGGAAAAGGGTAAATTTAATGCTAGATGGGACATGGTTTGAATTCCCACTCGTGGGGAATTAATCCCGCCATTAAGGTGATGCGACGGTGGAGAGAGAAAGCCACCATGGCTCGAACCAGCAAGGTGCTGAGTTTGAACCGTGGTGACTCCTTCTTGATGAGCTTGGTCTGGTGAGTGAACACACACATGACAGAGCACAAGGAACTCATCAACTTGGAAGGATATACAAGATATATACACAAGATCACAGAGGGCCAAAGGCTGAAAGATATATACATTAAGATACATAGTATTTACAAGCTTTTTTATAGATTTAAACAACATTTACATATATACATGAACTACCCTAAGACAATATACAATGTATACATTAATCTACAACTGCACAGAGGCTGGACAACCTTCTGGTAGAGCCAACCCACCAATGGGAGGCGAACCAAAAATACAAAACGCAAAAGGCAAACCAGAAAAATGAACAAAAAAACCAAAAACAAAAGGGGACAACAAGGAAAACACAGGAAACAACAAGAAACCAGAGGACAAAGCTTAGAGCCTACCTAAAAATCCATAGAACATCAAGGAAGAAGCACACCAGGAGCATGTCTGCAACAAGTTCTACACTCAACCGATTATGATCAGACACCTTGAATCAACTAGTAATCATCCACTAAGCACAAAGTAATTCACAGGTTAAAATCGCCTTAATTCACCTTGAATCACTCTGAATGTGTAAGTGTTTGTTTTTAATTGCGGTAACTGTAACATTGACATGTAATTTCTATTTATACCCAAGGTTAAAACAAGTTACCCTCTTCTCCGCAAACTCCAGAACAGGCAGACCTCCTGACTCTAGGCCCGAGGATTCCACGCAACCATATCTTCTCGCGAGGAGAAGACATTGTGGTGGAGAATCCCGGATCCTGGAGACACGAAAGACAAAATCAAAAAGAAAACAAATCTCGTGGGAAGGAAAGCCCCAGAGGAGAAAACAAAGAAAATAGAAGGAAATAAGGCAAGAGCTGAAGTGAAAATAGGGGACGCAACATTTTGCCCACAAAATGTAGGGACGGGTATGCAGGGCATAACAAGATCCACATAGATATGATGAGATTATTAAGGCCTCTAGAGAATACCCTGAAACTAAAATTTGTCCACAATTGGGGAGATCTCATTTTGTACCTTGTCTCTACAGTTATCAGGGTTTATGGATTCAGGGGAACCCCCAATGTTTTGCCTTACAGAGTACCTTTGAAAATTGGCATAGCAGAAATTTTGAGGCAGATGGGTGGAATAAAAGAAGATGCCCTAATAGAATAGATGAAGGGAAGTATCTTCCCTACCCTCACAAGAGCCCACCATTTCATCATTACAAAAGGTGGATGGACACAATTTGATAAATATTTTGAGCAATACCATCTAGAAAAATCTGTGTATAGGTGCGTAGACAATGAAGGCTTCATAATGGACATGCTCAGGAAAAGAACCAAGTGCCTGGCACTAGAACACCAATTCAATTTCCCAGAGGACATTATAAGAAATGTTTTTGATCTGAATGATCAGGAGGTCAGGAAAGAAAAATGACTGGTGTACAAGAATTTTTTAGGTTTTTCCCACAATTTTGATAGGTCATATGACCCTTTGAAGGATTTTTCACCCTGGGCCAAAATATTGACTCCCTTATGACATTGTTTGAAGTTATCATGTAGAATCTCAGTGAGAAGAAATACAAAGTGATAGAAACTGAGCAAGAAAAAGCTAAGTCTATTCTAAGAAAACTTACACAGGGAAGGGTAGTCCCACCTGGGAATTATGTAGTTTATAGGAGAAGAGGGTATAGTGCAATTATGCCCAAGATTGGAAAACCTTCTGATCAAAAAGGAAAAATGCAAGCAGATACTAGTGCCTAAAAGATGCCCTCTCCCAAGAGATAGAAAATGGAGGAAAATGATCAAGTGAGTGAGTTATACCCCCCTTCCCAGTCCCCTATACAAATGGATGACCAAGCTATTGCAGAGAAATTGGTCTAAATGGGAAACACAGGTCAGGTTTTTGTTACAACACAAGAACTACAAGGAGTGCCAGAGGCACCCAGGCATAAAAATCTGGATCTCATAATGATGGATTTTGAAGGTAAGGAACTAGACCCTATAACAAAATAGGCCAATGAAGAGTTTCTATCAGATGACAATTCTTTTAAGAGTAGAGCCTTTGTTCAATTCCTATGGAGAACTCATATTAATGAGTGCAAGGATAAATACCAGAGATTGCAAGAAGCTCAGCCAAAAAAGAGAAAGGAAGACATTGAAAAAGAGGTCAAACAAGAGTTAATGATCAAATTTGGTAAGATAACCCCTGAAGAGGGAAGGGAGTTGGTAAAGGGGAAAGGATTCCTTACCTTACCCCAATGAGGTTTGGCCGATTCCATTGTTTTTGATGCTGTCAGAAAAGAAGCCAATCCATTGCATACTAGTGGGACACAAATTGGTGCCAAGTTTAGTGAGGATCATACGGCATTAGCAATTTGGTCTTTGAAGAAGAAAGATAAAAAGAGAACAAAAGAAGATGATTAGGCTGAGGAGACAGGTAGCCTCATCATAAAGAGAGTTTTTGATACCTTAGGTGTGGAGGCAGCTAACCTTTCTTTACAAACTCCCAATCTAAGCTTGAAGGTAGCTGAGAAGCAAGAAGATGCTATCAAAAACTTGACACAAAGTATGAATTTGTTCTAAAGGCATACAATGATGAAAAGGTTAAATATTTGTAGAAGGATGATAGAATTGCATTCCTGGAGGGAAGGCAAACTGTGCAATTAATGCCTCAAAAGAGGATTACTCAGGACCCCCACCAGCCTTCCTCATCAAGTCCTATCATCACTTACCCTCCTTCCCCTGCACCATCTAGTTCTACCACAATAGAAGAGCTTGAACAAGAAAAGGGCATGCTGAAAGATGCAAGAGCAGAACTTGAAAGGCAAAAGAAAGAGTGGGTGGAGCAGTCTACAGCCTTTGGAGAATTAGAGGCATGGGTGAAGCAGAAGTATGTAGATAAGATACATAGTTCTCTTATGCATTGTATGCATGAAGTAGTACCTACTGCCATATATGCTCAAGGTAAAAAAATTGTGAGCATTATAACTGAATATAATGAAAATAAAGACAAGTTGGACCAGCTAGTAAGTAAGTGGACATGGAAGGCAAGGGAGTTAAAATTCTTCCACACCACTTGAAAGAAGAATAATGATGTTGAAATATTCTTGAATGGCACTCACAAATGTGTCAAATTACTCTTAGATACAGATATAAGGAGAGATATTATTGTTAGAAAAGTGCAGGCTTTGAAAATGGAATATTCACAAGACAGCTATGAGATGCTCTCAAATCTCTTCAGAAAGAGTGGAAATATCAAAGATGAGATTTTGTGGCACCAAAAGATGAATGAAGCACTGGAAGTTACAACTAACAATATATTAACCTTAGAGAGCACACTGCTTTTTGCTCAGACAATTGAGATAGTGGGCAAGGCTAGATCATTTTTTGCATTCTAGTAAGATGAGATTGAGAAAGCACATGCCACTTGGAAGGAAATCAACAGAAGAAAAGATGAATTCCTTGGCTTCATTTGGCCAAGTGATGAGGTGTACACTTCCTGGAAGGATAAGTACACAATAGTTGATTCGGGTGAAGGTGATGATATGCAGGTGGACAATGAAGCCCAACAGAGTAGTTGATGCAGTTAAGAGTAGAGATCCTACATCACCAGCCTCTGAGACAACGGATTCCAGATGGATGTCCCCTAGCAAGTTCAAGGTAAATACAACCACCATGTGGCCATAGGACAAATAATTAGTTAGAGTATCTTGTAACAAAAGTGGTTTTTCTGTCCACTTATCATTTTGTCCTATTGTACCCTGAATTTTGTCTTTTAGCCTAGTCATCTGAAGCTTGCTGCATCCTTGATCTTTAAGGATTCCAAGATGACTAGTGCTGGCTATAAGTAGAAAATTGTAACATATTGTAAAATATGGTAAAATTAAGACTACGAAGTAGATTTCTGAATGGTGTCTAAGCTTTATGTTTTGAGTCAATTCGAATGTATTGAAATCAAGATCATTAATAAAATACAATGGAATTTCTAGTATCATATCATTGATGTCTTTTTGCATTTGCATTCAGCTCTTGTATGTTTAATATGTAAGGCATTTTAAATGTACTAGTTACAAGGTAGCCGTGTTATTATTTGTGAGTTGCTTTCAAGGAGGGTTTAAATCTTGCAAATATTTATAGAGGGTTAGGGTTTATGCAAGAATTTGATACAAGGGTTTGAGAGTGAGAGGGTAGTTTATAAGGCATTCTATCTGAATTTTATTTATGTTTCAATTAATTATCTTTAGTGAACATATGTTTTATTGTGACTCTATGGCCCAAGATTAGGCAATGGTCAATCTCTAATAAGTAGTAGTTATCATCAAATCAATCAAATATTAATCAATCTTTAATTTTTGTTTTCTAAAATGCACATGTCTAGATAATTGTCTTGAGTACAATTCATCTTAGTGATTCCTTGAATAGAGAATCAATAGGTTATCCTTCCTAAGCTAAGTGGCCTACAAATAAGAAGGATCATGAATCCTTGATCCACTATCAGATTTGCTGGGAAACAGTAGTCTGTTGAAGGTGCACCCTCCTGGGTTTGTGGAGCCCAAAGTGTAGAAGGAAATTATCCTTATTAATTAGGATTTTCCTTTATGAATTTGAATTGGGAAGTGAAGAGTCAAGCATTTATTATTGTATACTGATTCTACAGGAAAAAGACCTAACAGATTGGTGACTCCGCTGGGGATATTTTAATGTTCTAGATTCATGTTCATGAAATAGTTAGTCCTTGCAATATTGAGAATAAGTCTATTATTCCTCATAATTATTAAAGCAATTTTATTCTTCTTATCTATCGTTGCACACTATTTGAAAGTCTTGGTCTTGAAAATGATATAGATATTGTCTCAAATAGAGTGACTGGTAATTGTAAAGCCTCTAATCTAATCCTATATTTGTTTTTCGAAGAAAATCCACTAGGTGGAGAAGATTTGCATTAATACGGATAGTGGAGAATCATTTTCTTGAGATTACCAGTTGAGGAATTATTAAGAAACTTTGTTTTCAAGTTTCATTTGGACTTATTTCTATAAAATAAAACCTGAGTTAGGACAAGGTACTTAATATTTATATATATTTGTCCTCTGAAAAGAGGTGGCGACTCTAACCTCTGTGTACTCCAGTGTTGCACATTAAACATATTGAATATATTTGTCTATTTTGAAAGATTAGTCGACAAAGGAATACTAGATCTTATTTTAGAGAAAATCTTGAGAAAGATGTTAGAGAAGAGCTCCATACACCTCAAAGGAAACAATGGTCCAAGAGAGGTACATCCAAACATGATTCCCAACATACCTCTAAGGGAAGGATGGAGACCCCAGCTCCAGAAAGAAAGTCATCTTCATCTGAAGATGAAGGACCCATGGGGCCTACTGACGCTTACAGAGCTAATGCCAACTTTGATCCCTTTAGAGATGGAGAGAATACTGATATAGGTTTCTTCCCTGCAAAAGAAAATCTTGCTCCACCAGAAGAGACTTCTGTTGCTAAAACAACCTCGTATGATTTTTAAAAGTTGTAGGATGAGGTCTTGACTTTAATAAAAGTAAAGAAGTAACAAGAAAAGGAAATAGCAGAAGCAGAGAAGAAATGTGGACAAAAGCTTTATGACTTACTAGTGGAAAGAGAAGAGATCTTGGCTGAGACTAGAAGAAATGACCTCAAGGCTAAAACCCTAAGTTAAGAGGTTAAAGGTTTGAATCCATAATTATTCATGATTATTTGAGGAACAAAGCCCCAAATAAAATACCAAATCCTGACAAGGATGAATTTGAGAAAGAAGGGCCTGTCATCAGACAATTTTTCCCATATGAGATTGAACAAAATGCGAAGCTTAAGACAGCCACTAAGGATGCCCCCAACAAAGGTAAGGAAAAGGTTGTTAGTGTGACTATAGAGGAACCTAAATAGAAATTGACCATTCCTATAGGAGCATCTCAAGTGGACCTTGAGCTAGAACAAACTAGAAAAGCCAAAGAAGATTTAGCCAAACACTCAGAGAAGTTAGAATTAGAGGCAGCTACAACAAATATGAGAATGAAGATATATTTTCTACATGCTACTACTAATACTTCTGCAAGTAGCTCTATGCTAGTTAATTATGAAAAAAAGCCACAAAAGCAATCTGCTGGCCCATCCCAAATAATCAGGGGGCTGATCCTAAAGTGCAATCTTTTGGTTTGAATTCAAATGTTAAAAACTCTGGCCCAAATGCAAGTGCTCAGCATGGTGGTCCCAGCCCAAGCATTCAAGTCACCAACCCCAAACAAAGTGTTCCCCCACCCATTCAAATCAATGAGGAGCTACTGGACCGAGTGGTAATAATATGCTTGGAAGTTTTCAAAGAAGGCCTGTCCACATGAACCGATATAGAGCTCTCTTCTTTCAAGGTATTCTTGGTCACCCTAATGTGATCCCCAATGAGGTAAGAGATAAAATCCCCAAGTTCATTTGAAATAATGTTGTTACTTGTGAGGAGCATCTAAAATCTTTTAGTGATAAGATAACTGACTTTGAAATTGAAAACGAGGATGTTATTATATAGTTTTTTGCCCATTCGTTAACAAAAGATGCTAGGGATTGGTTCATAAATTTACCTAATGATAGGATTGCTTCTTGGGATGAATTTGTAAAGTCTTTTAGGGAACAGTATAGAGAGCATGTTAATTTTGGATACATGTTAAATGAATTCAATAAGGTTAAAAAGTTCCCTAATGAGAGTATGGTTGATTTTAACAATAGATTTCAAAAGGCCATGAATAAAGTTTTCCAAGTCTTGAGGTTGGATGAAGAAGTATGTCTTACTACTTATATCAATGCTGCTGATCGAAAAATGTCTTATCTACTCATAGATAAAAACCCTACAACCTTAAGGGATGCTTATTAAATAGATATTGACATTGAGAGTAATATAAGAGGATCAGGAAAACTAGGAAAGAGGGAAGACAATAAACTCTGGAAAGAAAAGGGACCAGCCAACAAAACTGTCAAAGAAGAGGACACAATAGATAAACTGGTGAGTGCAGTAAAAGATCTTGCTGCCAAAATGGATAAAAATGATAGGGGAGGGTACCATGATAATAAGTACACTAACCAAATATTTGATAAACAACCTAACCTAAGAGACTACCATTATAAAACAAATTGGAACAATGGAAAACAAGTCCCTGATGGAAAAGATAACCCAAAAGCCAAAGAAACCTCAGATCCCCTAAAAAGGAGCAGGGCCAACTATGTTGAGAACACTCCTTGGTGTGATGCTTGTAGTATGCCACATTCTTCCTATCAGTGTGTAGTAGCCCAAGCCTTGTTTGATCAAACATAAGAAAGAGAAGAAGGTCCTACCATAAATATGTTCACAGTAAAGAAACCATACCTATGGTTTTCTGATATTGGATCATATTCTGATAATTTGTGTACAAAAGATAATTCTTGTTTTAAATATCAATCATAGAGTCCACCATATCAAATTGATCAGGTTGAAAATGTTTCACAAGCAACTATAAATACAGTGGGAAGTGACAACTCACATTCTCATTTTAAAGCTCCCACTAATGAGGAAAAAAGGTCTTTGACTGTTGCAACAATTAATCAAGCAAGAAATGCATATAACCTGAGAAATAGAATAGTGCAACTAGATCAAGGCAAGTCTGCCCCTGTCTATGTCAAAAAATATTCACCTCAAGTTACTGAGGATTCTCATGTCAAGGATAATAAAGGTGATAAGCATGAAAGACAAGCAGGACTTTCCTCTAATCATGCTGAAAGGGAAGAAGCAAAAGAGGAACCAATACCCACTGAGAAATCCAAGAAAGCGAGAAAGATGAATGATATGTCCTCTGAATTTCCCCTTTTTGACATGAAACATGCTCTAACCCAAATGAAAGTCTCAGTCCCACTCACGGAGATGCTGAAAATAAAGGAGCTATGAGACCTACATTAGACTGTTATAGTTTTACTATTTTGTTCTCATGCTTTCAGTAGTTTATGCTTTGACATACTTTGACTATCAAAGACTTTTTATACATTTAAGGATTGGTGGAATCCTGTGTTATATATTCAGCACTTGATTTTGTAATTAGGGTACTGCTGAGATGTTTATGTTCTGATTTAGTTTCAGCTTATGTTGATGTTTTTTTTATGGATCTAAATGTATGAATGTAACATGAGGAATTTGGTTTAGGAAACCAATGCTAGGATGTTTCAGTTCTAATGCAATGTGGTTTATATGCTTACTTATATTATTGACATTATGTTATGTTTCATATCGTGTGTTTTGGATCTACTGATGTGTGCATTGAGTGTGCAGGAAAAGTTGGCCATGGATCTGATTCGGGGACCCAGTACTGGAACCTATGTAAATACCCGTTCTTTCCAAGGTCCTGTCTATATAAATAGGCATGGACCTCGTTGTTATGTGTTTATTTCATGAACATGGTTTGCATGTGTGTTATTAAATTAGTAAATGTTCATGTTATTAAGTCATGTCTAATATTTTAATTTTATGTGCCAAATTTGGCAAGTGTTGTAATTTAATTATTGACATGGCTGGTAAAGGGGAAACAAGGTAAGTCAAGGGTTAACTAAGGTCATCCAGGAGTAGTACCCAAGCTTACCCCAGGGTTAGAAGTTTCTAGAATTTCTTTGACTTAGAATTTCGTAGGTTAACTTCAGGGTAACTTTTTGAGGGTCTTTTGGGCTCCTAGGGTGTAACCGGGGTCAGTTTTAGTCACCCAACTTGGTACCCTATGGGTTAGGGGTCTTTTTCTATCATTAATGAGCCTCTAAACTCATTTATTACTCCCTTTAAGTGTCATTTTCATCTTTGAACGAATTTGGAAGAGGAGTGTGACTTTGGTTAACCTCACTCTCTCTTCTACCCATTTTTCATTTGACTTCACCCTTGGAGGGTTAGGAAGTGGTTTAGTTTAGGATTGGTTAGAGTTACCTTACCCTTGGGTTAAGCCTTGATCATGTTGGAGGTTTGCCTATTTAGGGGAGATTTTAGGATGAGTTGAGTGTTCACCCACTCTCTACCCTTAGAGACAGAATACAGTTTGAAGGAGTTTTTGGAGAAGGAGCTTAGGAAGGATAGCTCAACACCATTCCTTTTTACAACATAGCTTGGATCAAGGTTGGAATTATTTTAAGTTAATTTCTTGTGTTTTATGTGTTCTTGAGATCAAGGACTCCATTAATGGAGTCTTATGGTTTTCTTGAAGTTTTTATTTTTTTTGTTGGAAATTCTTTTATTTGTTTCTCAATGTCTTTACTATGTGTTTGATTTCGAATGGGTCTTCAAGGTACACTCACCCTTGGGAGGGTAGATTAGCCTTGGAGGGGTAGTTGGAAATGATTCCTATTAAGTGTAGAGTCTCCCATGTGAGGAGGGATAAACTTGGGGTAACATGATACCCATGAAGCCAAGATGGGCCTGAGGGCATTTAGGAGGTATAAGGAGGTTAATCAGGACAACATCTTGTAAAGATGGTCCTTATCAAGTCCATGTGAGGCTTATGTATTCTATGTGTATTCTTGGCTTTCTCCTTCAGTGAGGTCTACCACTACCCCTGTTTACTGGAATGTCTCTTGGAGATACTTCCTTTTGTTCATCCTGGTATTTGGGAAGTTTTCTTGTATTAGAGACTCCATTTTCATTTTCTGCTTGTTGAGTGCTTATGTCTATAACCCATTCCAGATTGGATCCCCAAGCTCATGGGTCGCCTTGTAAAGGCCTAGGATGGGAGGTGAGCCTCCATGGTCAATCCTCACCCAACAGGTTTTATCAGCAGGATTGAAGGTGTTGCATTGCATAGTGGAAAAGTGGTTTTAAAAAAAAGAGAGACTAGTTTTGTAACCTGTATTGCTGTAAATTTTAGTTTTGCAAGTTCGTATTAAGGCCATTATGAAGAGTTATAATCTCTCATTTTGTATGAATAAAATATTATCAACATGGAGATGTTTACTTGAACAATATTACTTTTCAAAAACAAAAGAAGGGGAAATTTTGGAGAAGATATCTTGTTATAGTACCCTTATAGATCTTTCCATTATGTTAACCTCTTGAAATCAAAGTAGTATATTAAACTATAATGTTATTTTGCATTCTTGGATTTTATTATTGAAAAAAAAAAAAAAGGGAAACATATTTCTATTTTAAAACAAGATCTATAATTTGTTACTAAATAAATTTAAAATCCCCTTTGGGGTATCAAGTGACATAGTGGATTGTAAAAAAAAAAAAAAACCCCTCAACAATATTGTATAGAAGTTATCATTTTTAGATTATTTGTTTCATAGTGTTCTTGAGGGAAATAAATTGGCATTTTTTTTTACTTAGTAAAATTCTGGAAATTATGAAAAAAAAAATTATGCCTAAAATTTAAATTTTCTTTTACCAATATGTTTAGCTTTAAATATGGGTTTCAAATATGAAATTTTTTTTATAAAAAAATGCTTCCCAATGCCCACTGTTTTCATAAATACAGTCAGATTACACCAGTGGTATTAAACCAAATTTAATATTTTTTTTGTACTTATTTTTATATATATATACATATATTTATATGTATATGTTCCTACATATATATATAAATATAAATACATATATATATATACTACTTTAAATTTTGAATGAAAGAAATGTTTTTTTTTTTTAAATAATTAAAACAAAAAAATTGGGCGCTGTGTTCGCGCGTCTAAACCGCGCTCGGACTGTGTAACAAAAATAAATAAAAAATTATTTAACAGTTAGGGTGGGGGGGCCGAAACCCTCCCCAGCCCTCATCCTTGTTTTTGGGGGCGCTGTATGTATGATGGGGGTGGCCGCACAGCGCGCGGGCCGCCCACTGTTTGCGCAGTGGGGCAGAGCCGCCGCTGGCCGACACTCCCCCCACTTCCCTCTTCCCCCCTTCGGCGCTGCGGGTGGTGCCGTCGCCTGCGCGGCCACCACACCGCCACCCTCTGCCTTGTTACCCCACCACCCGCCGATAACCCACCGCCCAGCCGCCGTCTCTCCTCCTTCCGCGTGGTGCGTGAGTTTTCCGCCGCCCCGGGGATTTCGGCTGCCGTTTCCTTTCCTAGCAAATTAGTTTTCTTTTTTTTTTTCTTTTAGGTTTTAAAAACTTTGTTGTTATATTATAAGTTTTTTTATATTTGTTTAGTATTGATTAGATTTATATTTGAGATAGATTAGGTTGTCTTTCTTCCATGTATGTTTTTATATTGGAAATTCATATATGTTTTATTTTAGGTTTAAAGATTAAATTTGGAAGATAATAAATTTTACTTAAATTAATTTGTTATTATTAGATTAGTTCTTTAAAAGATTTATGCAACTATTTAAATAGGATATTAAAGTGCGTATGAAGTCTTAAATTTAGAATTAATATTTGATTATGTTATCTTATTAGATTTTTGGAATGTTTTGATGGATCAGATGAACTTTCCTTTTAGATAAAAAGGTTCACTTAATATGTTAGTTAAAAATAATGATTAGGCTTTTAATTGATAAACTAAATGGGTAATTATAAGAATTAGAACGTTAATTATCTAACCAAATTATTCATTTTAAAACTAAAATTATTATAACCTAGATAGTGTTTTATTACATTGGGGATCATTGCAAACCCCCTTACCTGTGCAATTTATCCTATTAAGGGTATTATCGTACCCTTTGACCTGCATCGTGCATGGTTGACTTTTGGTCAACCATGGTCAAACCCCTCTCCGATCAACCCTATTTTTGCACCAGGTGATCCCTGTACTCTCTGGAACCTTAGTTTCCAGTTTCATATTTTTTGGAGACAGTTGACTTTTTGGTCAACATGGGTTGACTTTTTGGTCAACTACCTTGATTTGCACATCTATGAATTCTTAGAGCTTAGTAGTTCCTAGTTGTGTCCCTTCTCTTATTCTAGAGTTTGATTGACTTTTAGTCAACTCTAGTTGACTTTTGGTCAACTCTAGTTGACTCTTGGTCAATTGCCTCGGTTTATGTGTAGATCCGTTATGGAGCTTTAAACATCCTTTAGGATAGCTGTGAAATCTATTCCTCTCCTCGATACCTTTCTGGTTTCATTTATCCCTTTGCTCCATTTTGCGTGCACATGTTGTCCTTATGATTATTTGGGTATACTGTTTATGTGCGTTATTAAAAAATTTTGTTCGTGTGTTTTTGCCCAACTTCTGGGCATGACAGGAGCACAAAGGAGCTGCCCTAGAACTTTTAAGAGGGATAGCCGATGTATTTGTTCCCACCCAAGAGTAAATACCTTTGACACCAAATGATAGTGGAGTGGATAGTCTACAAATGAAAGGAAAAGAAAAAAGAAAATAATTTTCCAATATCTGCATTGGAAACATAATCACCCAAGAACCATTATCTGTTGACCCATTCTATGTTACCTTAATGGTTAATAGTTTCTTAGTAAAAAATAGCATGATTGATTTTAGAGCGGCAGCAAATGTGATGTCTTATAATGTTATGAAGGAATTGGGTCTTCATGTTACCACATCTGCTAGAAGTTGTTATGCTATGGACAATAGGGAAGTTCCTATAATAGGAACACTGAAAGACATTGAAGTGAAAATTGCTGCTTTCCCTGAAGCAACTTACAGAATGGATATAGTAGTTGTTGATACTAAGCCATATTATGGTATGCTTTTGTCAAGATAGTGGGCAACAGTAGTAGGTGGAAAAATGCAATTAGATTTTTCCTATGCAACTATCCTTGTAAATGGAAATGAGGTCAAGTTGTACAGAGAACCCCGGTCATCTATCATGGTGGAGGTGGTTCAACTTGACCAGTTGAATTGTTGTATAGATGTTGATATGGAAAATTTTATTATGAAATATATTAAGCCCCAATTAAAGAATACGGACCCAATTGTGGATGAATTGATGTTGCAACAAGATGGACTATGAAAAATGTACTTTGACGGAGGATGCTCCAAGGAGGGGTTAGGAGCAGGAGTTTTGTTTATTTTCCCATCAGGTATCACCTTCAATTATTCATTTCTGCTAACTTTTCATTTTACAAATAATACTGCTGAGTATGAAGCCTTAATCTTGGGAATGGATATTTCTATCAAGCATGATATTAAGTGTTTGAAAGTTCATGGAGATTCTCAGTTAATTATATCTCAGATTAGGGAGCATTATGCTGCTAAAGATGACAGATTAAAATTGTACAAGTATGTTGTCTGGGATAGGATAGAATTCTTTGATTCCTTCAATATCCTATGGATAGAGAGATCCAATAACATAATGGTAGATTTCCTGGCAAATGTTGCCCTAAAAAATAATGATGTTACCCTTACTGGCATGTCTGTAGTTGAAATAAAAAGTAGACTTGCAGTCCCTGAAAATATTCACAATTGGCAAGTATTTGAGGATGATGATGATATCCTTAGGTTTATTCACTGTGTAGATCCATATGATGGTCAGAATATTGATTGCGAGTCTTTGATAACAGTTGTGGATGATAAGGAATATATATTTGACCAAGAAGTTATCCAGTTGGCTACTAATCACATTCCCAAAGGGTTGGTTGAGTTGGAAGGCATGTTCAACATAAATGTCAATTATATGACTCAAAAATATAATGCAAAGGTAGAGGACCTATAAGAAATTAACCTCGGATCTGAAACATCTCCCCAACTGGTCTATATTGGTAAAAAGTTGGATAGCAATGTGAGCTGAATTTGATAAGATTGCTGAAAAGGTACAAACATGAATTTTCCTGGTCATATGAGGATTTGAAAGCTTATAGAACAGACTTATTCCAGCATGACATCCCTTTGAAAGAGGGTATTAAACCATTCAGACAAAAACAAAGGCCCATTAACCCACTGCTGGCTACTAAAATGCAGGTAGAATTGATGAAACTAAGAGATGCAGGTATAATTCAGCCAATAAGACATTCATCCTGGGTCTCTAACTTAGTTCCTGTAAGAAAGAAGAATGGGGACATAAGATTGTGTGTTGATTTTAGAAACCTGAATGTGGCCTCCTTAAAGGATAACTATGGACTACCAAATATGGAAGCTATGCTGCATAAATTCAATGGATGTGACTTGTTGTCTATGATGGATGGGTTCTCAGGGTACAATCAAGTGTTGATTAAATAATCTGATCAATTCAAGACAACATTTACTACTCCTTGGGGCACTTATGTGTATGCTTGTATGCCATTTGGGTTGAAAAATGCTGGTGCAACCTTTCAAAGGGCCATGGATGTAACTTTCAAAGATCTAATAGATGTTCCGATGGTAGTATACCAAGATGATTTAACATCTTTTTCAAAAAGGGCAGAGGATAATTGCAACCACTTGGATAAAGTGATAATAAAAGCATTGGAATATGGGGTGTCTTTCGACCCAAAAAAGTGTCACTTTGCTGTTACTGAGGGGAAACTTCTAGGACACATAGTGTCAAAAGAGGGAGTAAGGATAGATCCTGAAAGAGTTGAAGCCATTCAAAAGGTACTTTCTCCCATAAACTTAATGGGCATACAATCACTTCTAGGGAAAATTAATTTTGTTACG
Organism: Thuja plicata; assembly: GCA_018584345.1. Classification (NCBI taxonomy): domain Eukaryota; kingdom Viridiplantae; phylum Streptophyta; class Pinopsida; order Cupressales; family Cupressaceae; genus Thuja; species Thuja plicata. The sequence continues at coordinate 101,011 of MU221621.1, forward strand.
AGATTTGTTTCCAACTTTGTAGAACTGGTCAAGACAATTGTCAAATTGCTAAAGAAAAATGTAAAGTTTGAATGGGACCAAGAGGCACAATCAGCCTTTGAAAAAATAAAAAAATCTATCTAGGAAGCACCAGTCTTATTGCCCCTGATTACACCAAGCCCTTCTCTTTGTTTACATTTTCTTCCTTCCACACTATTGCAACAGTCCTATTGCAAAAGGATGTTGAGGGATTTGAACATCCCATTGCATTTTTTAGCAAGGCATTGCAATAAGCTGAGTTGAACTATCAATTGATGGAGAAACAAGCTTATGCTTTGGTAAAGGCATTCAAGGCTTTCAGGCCATATTTGGTATGTGCAAAGGTAAATGCTAATGTTCCTCATGCTGTTGTCAAGGACATATTTGTTCAAAATGAGGTAATCTGGAAAAGGTGCAAATGGATAAACAAAGTTCAAGAGTTTGAATTGGAAATCCATATCACAAAGTTGCTGAGAGGACTTGGATTGGAAAAACTGATGACAGAAGAGAAACTGGACCTAGTTCAGGTCAACAATGTTGATACAAATGAGAATTTCCTAACAAGTATCGAAATGCAACCATGGTATGCTGATATTGTATATTTTTTGAAAAATGCTAAGTGTCTAGATAACTTAAGTGACAACCAAAGGAGGAGTTTGAGATTACAAGCTCAGAAATATGTTTTGTTGCATGGTGACTTGTTTTGGAAAAATAGAGATGGGATCTTGTTTTTGTCTCTTGACAAAGGACAATCATAGAAGATTTTGAGAGAAATGCATGCTGGAATGTGTGGGGGGCACTATTCTGCTAGGTCAAAAACTCATAAAATTTTGAGAGTTGGATACTATTGGCCTTGTTTGTTCCAAGTTTCTCATAAATTTGTCAAAAAATGTGAGCCATGTCAGAGATTCTCAAGCAATTTGAAATTTTCAAGAGCTTTATTGCTAAATCTTGTAGTAGCAGAGGCCCCCTTTACAATGCAGGGAATGGATTTCATTGGGGAGTTTGCTAAGAAATCAAGTGGAGGCCATTGCTAGATTTTTTTAGTAACTGATTACTTTACAAAGTGGGTAGAGGCAGTTCCAACCAAAAGAGAAACAAGCATAGTGGTCATTGATTTTCTGATGGACAATGTAATCACAAGATTTGGTGTTTCCATCAAGTTGGTGATGGATAATGCCATGTGTTTCAGGTCTGAACAATTTACTAATTTATGCTCTGATATGGAAATTGTTATGTCTTATTCATCCCCATACCATCCCCAAGCCAATGGTCAGGCACAATGCAACAATAAAAGTATCTTACAAATTTTGAAAAAGACCTTGGAAGGAAATAAAAGAGCCTGGCATGTGAAGCTAAAACTTGCCCTTTGGGTAGAAAAAATCACTGTCAAGAAGGCCATTGGAAAGTCTCCCTTTGAATTGGTTTATGGTGTTCAATCAAGGATGCCTGTTAATAACTTGCTCTCAATTTACAAGTTTATCCAAGATGAAGAGATTGGAATTTCTAAATCTATGGAAGAAAGAATAGTTCAATTGGTAGAATTGGATGAAATAAGGAGAGAGAGCCAGAGGGAAAATATCAAATTGCCACAAAAAATGAAATACCTCTTTGAAAAAAGGGCACATGAAAGAAAGTTCCAGCCTGGTGATTTTGTTTTACAATGGAATACCAGGGCCAAAGACAAGGGTAAGCATTTAAAATTTGAGTCACTATGGATGTGACCTTTTGTCATATCTCATATTTTTGGAAAGGATTCATATTTCCTTAAGAATATGGATGATGAGGAACATGAATTTCCAGTGCATGGAAAATTCCTGAAAATTTTCTTCAATTAGATCTTTTGATTCCATGTACAGTAGTTTTGTATCATATGTGCAGGTGTGTTTATTTCTATTGTGTGTTTGTTTCCAGTTTTAGGTTAGAGTAGTTTTGGTCTGATTTTCCAGAGATATATGGTTCTTTCTATAATCTAGCATTTAAGCATCCTTAGAAAAAACCACTATTGGTAATTTTTCATGTTCCTGAGTCACCCTTGTAAAATTTTGAAGTTTCCTATCTTGCCTCTGTTCAAAGGGTTTGAAATCATGTTGAAATTGTTCTCATACCTCTATAGATATTGTTTAAGACCTTAACCTAGCTGAAATGCCCAAAAACCCTTGTCTAATCCTTCAAAGTATGAATTTTGGTCATAAAACCCTAAGAGTCGAATTGGTTCTAATTTCATGTTAATTTTTGTCACTTAAGTTGATGTCTCAAATGGGTTCCTTTTAAATTGTTCTTGTTCGTTAAGTTGTCGATCCTAACGTCATGGTCCAATATTTTTTCCCTAAGTTCAAATTTTGCAAATGCTTTAATTAAATCTGTTATCTGTCATGTAAATGTGCTTTTATCTAACGGCCCGCTTAATGGCTTATTTCCAAAGTAAACAAGATCTATCATTTAAGCCATTAAGCTATGATACCACATGTCTTTGGTGGGTCTGAAGGTTGTAAAGTTTCTCAGTTAATCAGTGGGAAGATCTTGTTAGATCAGATGATAGACTTAATCGCTTAATCTCAAAGTGATTGACATCTATCACTTAAGCGATTAAGTTTGAGCGACGTGTGTCAAAAGGAGTGATGTGGGTCCTATCGCAGGCAGTATAAAAGAGATTAAAGCTCAGAAAGATCTAACAGTTGGCTTAATCACTTAAAGGCAAGATGCTCAACATCTATCAATTAAGAAATTAAGTGGTGTTGACATGTGGCAGTTGGTGGACCTGGGTATTCTAAGTAGGCGCTGATTAAAGTATAGACAGTTTAATTCTGATTCAACGGATGACTTAATGGCTTATCTCCAAGATGAACAAGATCTAGTGTCTAATCCATTAAGTGGTGTTGATGCGTTGCCAGTGGATGATGTGTATTCCACTAAAGGTGAAGTTGATCGCATGTTAAAGGGTGGAGAATTTGTTGAAGATCTAACGGTTCACTTGATCACTTAAAGAGAAACTGATCAAAATCTAATGTTTAAGCATTTAAGTCATGATGTGATGTGTCCAAGTGCATCCAACTAAGGTCGTAAGCAAAGGATTAAAGGCATAACATGTACAGAAATAATCAATGGTAATTTTAATCACTTAAAGGCAAAGTGATTGAGATCTAATGGATAAGAGATTAAGCCATGGTGACGCGTGGCATAAAAGGTGGGTCCTGTACAACACAGACATAATGTTATACAGACTACAAGTTTGAAAAGATCGGGCGGCTCACTTAATGGCTTAAAGAAAAAGTGATCGACATCTAGAAATTAAGCCATTAAGATGTGTTGACACGTGTCCAAGTAGATGACACCATAGCCGTAGTCCATAAACTCAAGGTAGAATAAATTGCAGCCAAGTTAAGGTAAATCAGACGGTTGACTTGATCCCTTTAAGGAAAAGTGAACGAGATCTAGCATTTAAGTGATCAAGTCATGCTGACACGTGTCCCAGATGAATAGTTGTTTTTGGGAAAAGATGAGAGCTGTCAGATGAAGGAGATGTTGTTTGAGATCTATGGTCCAAATTCAAAGTTATTAAAATGAGCATTAGTGAGCCATTAAGCCATGAGTTTTGAAGTAGGCAAATTGATTGCAGAATGCGTGGCCACTTCAGTTGAATTCAATGTGAAAGACTGATTTGATTAAGGCCATATAATTTGTTAATTCAACTTGAAGCCACCATAATTCACCAGAATCATTCAAGCGAAGAATAGAATTGTAGTGATATTCATCTCCTTGCGATAGAATTGCAAAACGGGTAAGCTTTCTCTGATACAATAGAAATTCATACTTCTAGTGAGATTTGAAATTTGAAAAGCTCTCAAAATTCTTGTTTAAGTCTAAATTTCAATTCAGTAAAAAGCCTTAGGTTCAAAAATGACCCCTAGGATTGAAATCTCTGGAGAAATAGATTATCAGAAAAGAAATGTGAGAGAGGACCTTTTGCAGCAGTTAAAAGGCTCCATGGGTGATGCTACCCAGATTAAGAAAATAGTTCCAACACATCCCCGCTTCAGAGTAGGAGAAGTTTTATATGACTCAGGTAGGTGGGCCAAGGATGTCAAAACTAGTATAAATGGTTTAAGTTTGTTTAGAACTTCCTACAGCCAGAGGAACGCTCCTTCCCCACATTGTAACATATGGGTTTTAGATGTGGGAAAATTGATAATACCTGAGGTATTTATGGATACAGATCTATTCACTTTGATAGCAAACACATATGACAGAGTATCCATGGTTGTAAGGGATATAGAGGGAAACGTATTGTTGATTGTCACAGTCAATGAGATCAGAAGAGTTTTTCAATTTCAGTGACTCATCAGTACAAATGGATGATATTGATTTCAACAACTTTAAGGAGGTGTACTAGACTAAGAAGGAGTATTACAGGAATGAGGCTCTGAAAGGGTATTTTAATAAAATAGGGGATTTGATTGTTGTGGGCCCAAACACACCAGAGCCATTCAAATTGGACAATTTCAATAGCAAGGCTAGAAAAATGTATAGTGCCATGTGCTTGGTTTTAGGAGAAGATGAAGAAGCAACAATGCTAGTTCACATCATGCTTATGGTAGTTCAAATTTTACACCCCCACCTATCAGTAGTTTTTGATTATGCTTCTTAAATTGTTGAACAAATGCATGAAGGTTTAATAGGCATCAAAGATAAAAACATACTCAAGCCTATGGGGTGGTATTCTCTTATGATGCACATGTTTCTATTTAATAATGCTAATATCTTTGAGGAAGAAATGGACCTCACTAAGTTCCAGGATGATGAGGATTTTCCTATCCAATTGTGGAGTGTTGATCTATCCTGGGATAGAAAATAAGCTAGCTATGTATATTTTGATAGAGTTTTTGCTGATAGGCTTAAGTCACTATTATGAAAACAAAATCCTAGGATCCACACAGATATGATGAGATTATTAAGGCCTCTAGAGCATGCCCCGAAACTGAAAATTTTCCACAATTGGGTAGATCTCATTTTGTACCCTGTCTCTATAGTTATCAAGGTTTATGGATTCAGGGGAACCCCCAATGTTCTACCTTATAGAGTACCTTTGAAAATTGGCATAGCAGAAATTCTAAGGCAGATGGGTGGATTACAAGAAGAGACCCTAATAGGAAAGATGAAGGGAAGTATCTTCCCTACCCTCACAAGAGCCCACCATTTCATCATTACAAAAGGTGGATGGACACAATTTGATAAATATTTTAAGCCATACCATCTAGCAAAATTTGTGTCGAGGTGCGTAGACAATGAAGGCTTCATAGTGGACATGTTCAGGAAAAGAACCAAGTGCCCTGCACTAGAACAACAATTCAATTTCCCAGAGGACATTATAAGAAATGTTTTTGATCTGAATGATCAGGAGGTTAGGAAATAAAAATGGCTGGTGTACAAGAATTCTTTAGATTTTGTCCACAATTTTGATAGGTCATATGACCCTTTGAAGGAGTTTTAACCCTGGGCCAAAAAGATTGACTCCCTTATGACATTGTTTGAAGTTATCATGCAGACTATCAGTGAGAAGAAAGATAAAGTGATAGAAACTAAGCCAAAAAAAGCAAAGGCTATTCTGAGCAAACTTACATAGGGAAGGGTAGTCCCACCTGGGAATTATTTAGTTTATAAGAGAAGAGGGTATAGTGCAATTATGGCCAAGATTGGAAAACCTTCTGATCAAAAAGGAAAAAGGCTAGAAGATACCAATGCCCAAAAGATGCCCTCTCCCAAGAGACAAAAATGGAGGAAAAGGAGCAAGTGAGTGAGTTATACTCCCCTTCCCAGTCCCCTCTACAAATGGATGACCAAGCTATTGCAGAGAAATTGGTCTAAATGGGAAACACATGTCAATTTTTTGTTACCTCACAAGAGCTACAAGGAGTGCTAGAGGCACCCAGACATACAACTTTGGATCTCACTGTGGCGGAGTTTGCAGGTAAGGAACTGGACCCTATAACCAAACAGGCTAGTGAAGAGTTTCTATCAGATGACAATTTTGTTAAGGCTAGAGCCTTTGTTCAATTCCTATGAAGAACTCATATTGATGAGTTCAAGGATGAATTCCAGAGATTGCAAGAAGCTCAGCTAGAATAGAGCAAGGAATACATTGAAAAAGAGGTCAAACAAGAGTTATGATCAAATTTGGCAAGATAACCCCTGAAGATGGAAGGGAGTTGGTAAAGGGGAAAGGAGTCCTTATCTTACCCTAATGGGATTTGGCTGATGCCATTGTTTTTGATGCTGTCAGAAAATAAGCCAAGCCATTGCATACTAGTGGGACACAAATTGGTGCCCATTTTAGTGAGCATCATGTGGCATTAGCAATTTGTTCTTTGAAGATGAAAGATAAAAAGAGAACAAAAGAAGATGATCAGGTTGAGGAGACAGGTAGCCTCATCATAATGAGAGTTTCTAATACCTTAGGTGTAGAGGTAGCTAACCTTTCTTTACAAACTGCCAATCTAAGCTTGAAGGTAGCTGAGAAGCAAGAAAATGCTATCAAAAACTTGACACAAAAGTATGAATTTGTTCTAAAGGCATACAATGATGAAAAGGTTAAATATTTGCAGAAGGATGACATAATTGCATTCATGGAGGGAAGGATAATAGAATAATTAACGCCTCAAAAGAGGATTACTCAGGACCCCCACCAACCTTCCTCATCAAGTCCTATCATCACTTACCCTCCTTCCCCTGCACCATCTACTTCTGCCACAATAGAAGAGATTAAAAATGAAAAGGCCATGCTGAAAGTTGCAAGAGCAGAACTTGAAAGGAAAAATAAAGAGTGGGTGGAACATTCTACAACCTTTAGAAAAGCAGAGGCATGGGTGAAGTAGAAGTATGCAGATAAGATACATAGTTCTCTTATGCATTGTACGCTTGAAGTAGTACCTACTACCATATATGCTCAAGGTAAGAAAATTGCTAGCATTATAACTGAATATAATGAAAATAAAGATAAGTTGGACCAGCTGGTAAGTAAGTGGATAGAGAAGGAAGGGGAGTTAAAATTCTTCCACACCACTTGCAAGAAGAATAATGATGTTGACATAGTCTTGACTGGCACTCATACATATGTCAAATTACTCTTAGATATGGATATAAAGAGAGACATTGTTGTTAGAAAAGTGTTGGCTTTGAAAAGGGAATATTCATAGGACATATATGAGATGTTCACAAATCTCTTAAGGAAGAATGGAAATATCAAAGATGAGATGTTGTGGCACCGAAAGATGAATGAAGCAGGGGCAGTTACAACTAACAACATATTAACTTTGGAGAGAACACTACTTTTTGCTCAGAAATTTGAGATAGTGGGCAAGGCCAGATATTTTTTTTGCATTCTGGTTAGATGAGATTGAGAAAGCACATGCCACTTGGAAGGAAATCACTTGAGCAAAAAAGATGAAGTCCTTGGCTTGATTTTTCCAAGTGATGGGGTGTACACTTCCTGGAAGGATAAGTACACAATAGTTGATCCGGGTGAAGGTGATGATATGCAGGTGGATGATGAAGCCCAACAGAGCAGTTGATGTAGTTAAGAGTAGAGATCCTACATCACCAGCCTCCAAGACAACAGACTCCAGATTGTTGTCCCCTAGCAAGTTCAAGGCAAATACAACCACCATGTAGCCATAGAATAAAGAATTAGTTATAGTAACTTGTAACAAAAGTGGTTTTTCTGTCCACTTATTATTTTGTCCTATTGTACCCTGAATTTTGTCTTTTAGCCTAGTCATCTGAAGTGTGTTGCATCCTTGATCTTTAAGGATTCCAAGATGACTAGTGCTGGCTATAAGTAGCAAATTGTAACATATTGTAAAAGATGGTTGAATCAAGACTGTGAAGTAGATTTCTGAATTGTGTCTGAGCTTTAAGTTTTGAGTCAATTCAAATGTATTGAAATCAAGATCATTAATAAAATATAATGGAATTTCCAGTCTCATATCATTGATGTCTTTTTGCATTTAAATTCAGCTCTTGTATGTTTAATCTGTAAGGCATTTTAAATGTACTAGTTACAAGGTAGTTGTGTTATTATTTGTTAGTTTCTTTCAAGGAGGGTTTAAATCTTGCAAATAGTTACAGAGGGTTAGGTTTTATGAAAGAATTTGATACAGGGGTTTGAGAGTGAGAGGATAGTTTGTAAGGCATTCTATTTGAAGCTTATTTGTGTTTCAATTAATTGTCTTTGGTGAACATATATTTTATTGTGACTCTATGGCCCAGGATTAGGCACTGGTCAATCTCTGATAAGTAGTTGTTATCATCAAATCAATAAAATATTTATCAATCTTTACTTTCTATTTTCTAAAATGCACATGTCTAGATAATTATATTGAGTACAATTCATCTTAGTGATTCCTTGAAGAGAGAATCAATAGCTTATCCTTCCTAATCCAAGTGGCCTAAAAAGAAGAAGGATCATGAATCCTTGATCCACTGTCAGAATTTCTGGGAAATAGTAGTCTGTTGAAGGTGCACCCGCCTAGGTTTATGGATCCCAAAGTGTAGAAGGAAATTATCCTTATTAATTATCCTTTTCCTTTATGAATCTGAATTGGGAAGCAAAGAGTCAAGCATTTATTGTTGTATACTGATTCTATAAGAAAAAGAGCTAACAAGATTAAAGTTAAAAGAGATAAAAGTTTTAGAGGTACTGATTCACCCCTCCCCTCTCAGTACATACTTTCCATTACTTCCAACAATTGGTATCAGAGCTAGATCTCTTATTTGAAAAGTTTAAAGACTTAAGAGAACATATTATACAATGGAGAAGTACAAGTTTGACAAGAGTGTTGAGAATCAGAAGGTAGAGATACAGATCTTCTATGAACAATATAAAGAAGCTAGAATCAAGATGAGATAGTTGCTGGATGAAAGAATGATTATGGCATCTCATTGTAATGAAACAAACTATCAAGAAGAGGAAATACCTGATCTATTTGAGTCTTTAGGATCTACAACTAGAAAAGCATCAGACACATATGAAGAAAGCCTCACAACTCTGAATGAGATCAATCAACATTTGGCTGGACAAGTAAAATCTTTGCAAATAGGTCAAGAGACAGAAATGGTAAGCCTCAGACACATATGAAGAAAGCCTCACAAATCTGAATGAAATCAATCAATATCTGGCTGGACAAGTAAAATCTCTGCAAATAGGTCAAGAGACACAGATGGTAAGAATGATTGATGTCATGAACAATGCTAGACAAGCTGAGCAAGAAAGAAAACTAGCTATTGATGACAAGAGGAAGATCATTGAAAAGCTAAAAGAGAAAGAGTTAGAAATATAAAGACTCACAAAACATCATCATGAGATCACCAATTTGTTGAGATTGATGAATGTCAATCTACCCAAGAACACCTGCATGCATAGCTATTACAAACAGAATGAAACAGACAGAAGATAGAAGGATTCAGAAAGCTATGGCGGCCAAAATGAGAGAGAACCCAA
>MU221621.1:112909-131129 GCA_018584345.1 Thuja plicata
TCCTTATAAAGGATGTCGAAACCCTAAAAGGGCAACTGCTAGGAAATAGAAACTTTCCTAAGACTAAAGAAACTGCCTAAGTGAAACTTAAGCACTAAAGAGCAATTGCTAAATTACTCTAACACAATTATATTATTCTTATGAGTCAAGAGGAAAACTGAATGAATGTAGAACTCATTGAAATAATAGAAGCTATTGGTGAGCTAAGAGAATAAAATGAAAAACTGAAGCAGGAATTAAGAATTCAGGAACATCACAATGACATGATCAAGAGAGCTGAAGAAAGCACCAAAAGGATGGATGACTTTCTGGATGGACAATGAAGATTCAACAACAATACTGGACTAGTGTATACCGAGAATGAAGAATCACCATACCAAGCTGATCCAAAGAATGTTTACACAAATCCAAGACCAAAAAGGCTGACATGCAATCACTGTAGAAGGCCTGGCCACACATGAAATGTATGTAGGAGAAAAATGAAAGGTATTCCTAAATCCACACCTCCATTCATAGGAATTTGTTGTAAATGTAACAAGAAAGGACATAAAGTATATGAATGTAAATCTGAGGTGAAACAACCAAAGAAGGAAACCTACATGGAAAAATACTGTCCTACTTGCAAAATGCATGGGCACACATCTCTTGAATGTAGGAAGAAGAAAAAGAAAGCATGAAATCCTAAAGATCAAGAAAATGCATAGCAACTGAAAATATTCGGTAACTCATATGTTTGGGATTACAACAGATGGGCAAACTGCACATCATGTGGAAGGTTTGACACATAGCTAAAAACCACATGAGACAATGGATAAAAAAGTCTAGGATCTGGACTAACCTTGGAATGACATGTCTACACTGTCATAAATTTGGTCATCTAAGAAAGGACTACAAAGACCAAGTGATAGAGACAAGCACCTTTTCCAATGGAAACACCATGGAAGACATCAGGAAGATGAGAAACAAAATGTGGTGGAAAGCTACAAACACTGATGAAGCTGGACCGAGTAATGCAAATGGTGACACCTTATCCAATGGATCTGGTGACATCACCACCCCCACCTAGGAAAAACAAGTAAGTATGGAACCGCATTATACCAAGTTATATTTTTCATCAATTCCATTATACATTGATAAAATGTCAAACTAGCATGATTAAAGATGAACTATGGTATTACTTGTTATGATTATGTGAAAACAATCTCATCGGTCAATCCATACAAAAATGCATCGATATACATTAAAAAGATAAGTTGTCTATACTTAGCGAGCATCATCGGTTAACACGTATAAAGATAAGTTGCTAAGTGCAAACTGAGATCTGTCGATAATTATGAAAGTTGACATGTTGTCTTTGCCATACACCCAGATCCATTGGTAAACTGTTAAATAAAGTTGACGCCTATCCCAAGCATTGCATTCTCACCAAGAATAAAGTGTGTGTGCTAATTGACAACTCCATCTTCAAAAACTAAGAAGTGGGTGAGCATTTATGACATGACTTAGGGAAAAAGTCTATAAATAGTCAACGAAACAAGTCATTATTCACAAAGTGACTTGAGCGAAGAAGCAGAGAGAAACCAGAGCATGAAGTGACCAGATTGTAGAGTGACTCCGACCTTGTTCATAGCACTTAGAAAGATTCCAAGCAGCCACTGAAGGTTCAAGTAAGTAACAACAATCACCAAGAACTTTGTTTTCATTTATGGGAAAAATCCCTAATTTCTGAAATGATGATATCAACTTCAATAACCTCCAAGATAAAGAATGCAAAGGTGAATCTAATCAAGAATAACACTTGTGAATAACCTCATTACAAGATCTATCTTTAGGTTTCTTCTCAACTTGACAACACTGGTGCATTCTCCAGTATACCAGCTAGGGTTTTACTTGTTGAAGATGTCAGAGCATATATTCATTGCAAGATTGCAGAAATAGGAGGCCTAGAAGTTGAGCAAGATTAAAAGAGGCTTTGCAATGATGATGGATCAATAAAATAAGAACATAAGAACATTGAAGTGAAAGGGCTCTCACGTGCCCTATTATTCCCAAAGGAATTCAAGATCGAATGGATTCGATTAGTACGGAGCAGGCTGCATGACCGAAAGATGTGGCTAGATGAGCCAAAACTGATAACCAGGGATGTTATACATGATGTAACTAGTTATCCTATAAGTGAGAAAACAAAGACACTTAAACACCATCCTTGCATTGATATTGAGAAGAACACAGGAGCTGCATGGGATGGAAGAGGATTAAAGGTGTCCACTATCAAAGATAACGAAATGAAACTTGGAGCATGTGTCTTAGGATACAAATTCTTTCAGGCTAGCAAGTTGAACAATATTGCATCTGGAGAAGTTCATACAGCACATAAAATTGTCAAGAAGGGACTGGAGTTAGATCTTTTAGAACTTATGCTAAGGCAATTAGATGAGAACATGAGGACAATTAGGACTGCAAAGTCCAACTCATGTTAGTTTGGTTCACTCATAATGTGCATATTTTCCTATGTCCAAGAATCCTTCCCATCCATAGGAAATTTCAAATGGGACACTACACAACCAATGACCACAGAGAGTAGTGAGTTCATCAAATCACTAGGAGATAATTTTGAAACAGTCATGGATGAATATTTTGTTGGATTCAAATAAAGAATGCATAAAACAATGAGGATTCCAGAGCAATTAGTAGAAAAGTACAAGACTAACATCTATTTTATGGTGGACACTGATTAAACCTATATCAAGCCAAATATACTAAGGATAGCATGGCTAGCACCACTTGACTATGAGGTTAACATAGATCAAGCAACCAATGCCATTGAAGTAGATCAATGAACCATTGGACAAGTCACAACCTAAGTTTGGAACTTATGAAGAAGCGAAAGAAAGGATCAAAAAGGGATTAGTTGTGAAAAATATTGATAGAAATAAAGATAAAATGGTTAAGAGTCTGAAGAATAGGTTGTTAGTAATTGAAGAGGAAATAGAAAGACAGAAGAGACCGAGGGTCATTCACCCATCGGTGAATCTGAGAAGGTGAGTGAGTCAGAATCTATAGAGTCTGATTCATTGCCACCACCACAAGCCAAGAAACAAAGGACTACTGCTGCATGTAGGACTTGGAGTTAAACAACAAAGGATGCAAGTCCTTCACCAATAAAGAAAGGTCAAGTGAGGACCTATAAAATAAAGCCTCAAATAGGGAAAAAGGGCCCAACAAAAAGAAGAAAGTTCCTCAGAACTAGGGAAGACATTTAGGACACCAAAAAAGATGAACAATCTGTCAAGAACACACATCCTGAAACAATTGATGAGGTATGTGAATCTATTACCCTAAGATAAGAAAATGGTTAATTTTGGACACCGAGGATCAAAATAATATAGAAGAGGAAATTATCACAATGATGTGTGAATTCAAATATTCCAATATAATTTGCAAATAAAATGCCAAAAGAACTTAAGAATAGATTGTCGGCAAGGTGGAAATTCACATTACATTCTGAGAAACAGATGAGGGAAAGATCCCTAGTTTCTATAATGCCACCTAAATCTAAGATGGAAGAGATTGAAGAAATGATGAAGAAATATTCCAAAAGGTTCTCACCAAAGTTAAGAGCCTACCGAGTGCTTCAAGGACATCTAATTGAAATAGACAAGAAGAGTGAGGATGAATGGAGAAAGATACTTGATATACCTAAAAAGGATACAAGTCCTGAGCCTCAAATAGCACTCACCGATAAGCCATCGAATAAAGATGATTAGGCTAAAAAGAGTAGAACATATTCTTATAGCTGATGAGGATATTAATGAAGAAGTATTGAACACAAAATCCAACAAGGATATGGACATTGTAGACAAAACATGGCCCATTAATACCATCATTGATATTACCGGAGGAGATCCTATAGATGAAGAACAAAAATATGAAGATGTTACTGTTTCCCTAAACCAAACCGAGGAATAGGACACAACAACAAATAATGCTCAGGTAGACACACCTGGATAGATACCACTATTGATACAAGCTATCAATATTATCTCAGAGAAGGAGAAGTCACCTAAAAAAGATGCAATCATACCTGAAGATAAGGGTAATGATGAAAATAAACATACAACTGATGAACAGTTAGTCACTGGTGGAGAACAAAATGTTAAAGATGGAGATCACACCAGAATTGATGCACAAATGAAAGATGGAGATGAAGTGTAAAAAGATAAAGGTGAACAAGATAAGATAGTTGATACCAGTCCCATGGATACCAAGGGAGATGCTGCAGATACACCAAAGGTTGATGAGAAGACATCCATACACAACTAATAGGAAAACCCCAAGCAGTGAGAAAAAGGTACAACACCACCAAAGTGTTCATCCAGCACATCAGACCAAGCAGAAAACTTTCTTTGGTACGGCATACAAGTGCATCTCACAAGAAGAAGAAGAAAACCAAGAAGAACAAGTTAGAAGTTACACTTGATGAAATCATTGAGATACCTAGGTGTGATCCAACTACTTTGGATTATGAATCGCTCCAAGAATATGGAGAAATTTGTCAAAGAAAATATTTACAAGAAAAGATTAGAAAAGAGCACAGAGACTCTCTAGTATTGGAAAATACAAGAGATATCTTACAACAGATAGTTCCTTATATTGATTTTGATCACGATTCCCCCATTCTGGATCAACTTGTTATTCTCACCAAAGCAATCACAACTCAAAATATGGATGCAGAAAAGGATATTGAAGAATGAGTAGAACAAAAGTTCCAATGCAAATTGACAGAAAAGATCAGCCAAGAAGTGGCAAAAATTGAGGTAAAGCTTTTAGAAATTGTCAATGAATTAGATTCAATCATTACTAAAGCTATTTCCTTAATTAAAAAGCTATGCACATTGGAGAAATTCACTAAGGATAATAGTGATAAAATAACAGAGATCGATTCCGATCTAAATACAAGTGCTAAAGGTCTAACAACTTATGAAAATGAAATCAAATTGCATTATCAAAAGATAATGGAAATCAAAAGGTTAAGAAAAGAAATTTGGGAAGCATAATCATAGTTTAGAGATGAGGTTACCGAGCTATAGGCTCAACTATTTCCAAAACTTATGCTTCTGCAACAATGCATGACTTTAGCAAGAAAGCTAATTGCCACCCCTAAGATGTCTGTAGCAGACAACATCTATTATATGCATGCCAGGATTACACTAGAGTACATGGCTCTTGAGAAACTCAAGGAAAAATGGGAGAAAATGATGGAAGATATGAAGACTTCTCATTCCCATATTTTTGATAAGCTGTAAGTATACACTTTTGCCCTTACTATCAAAAAAGGGGGAAAATGTTACATACAGAACATATAGTAAAAAGGGAAAAATAATGTATAATACAAAAGGGAAAATGATATAAGGTGAAAATGGAATATAGTATAAAGGAAATTATACATGTATATACTTATACTATATCGGCATATACATAGGGGGAGTCATAAATGACAAAGTAAACACATGGTGTACATACTACATAGTTTAGTATTTTGTACATATCAGTTTTTTATACTAATGTCAAAGGGGGAGATTGAAGACATTAATTTTTTCATTAGTATGCAAAGGTAAAAATAATTTTGAACTGTCGGTAACACTACACCAAAAGGCAGGTTATAGTTCAAACTGAAAGTGATAAGTTCAAGACAAACCCGACAGAGAAGGATCACCGACAGTGTAAACCAAAAGTGCAAAACCAAAAATGTTGATAGAGGAACCCGACGAGCAGATTACACTGTAAACCAAAATAGCAAAAATCAGAGGAACCTGACAGAGCAAGGGAACCTGACAGATAGTTCATAGAAGGAACAACAAAAGAATTTTAGAGAAACCCGAGCATCAGACACCGAAAGTCAGTTGTATCTTGAGAAATGTGGATCTGACTTCCACGTCAGATAAAACACTTATGTTTTATATTTAGAGTTTTTATTTGATTTAAAACCATTTCTTGAGGGACAATAAAGATACTTGTAATTTTTTTAATCAGTCTAATTGATTAAAAAAATGCAAAATAGGAGATCAAGGTCAATTTGTAAACCTTCGATCATAGAGTTATCTTTGTAATATGTGAAATTGAATTAGGTCAATCTATTGTACAAATAGATGTATAATCATTCATTTTAATATGGGTGAGAGGATGGTAGTAGCCAAGGAGCACATCTATAGATCAGACTAAAAGTTTCAAGAAGCAAAACAACAAAAGATGAATTGGGTTATCAAGAACCAAGAATCAAGGGTACCGAGCAACATAGGTATTAATCAATCACATTAGGTGATACTTTGTACATGTGATTTTAATGGATCTATAATCAGCAATTGAATATTGCATACACTCATGTCAATGAGTATTTTTTTCTACATTCTAACAGGTGTAGCAAATAGAAGAAATCCTTTCAAGAAAGGTGGATTTAACAATCCTTTGTAAATCTCTTAATAGTGTGCACACTAAATAGTGTTGCTAAAGATCTTAACAGATTAGACCTTAACCAGTCTCCACATAATACTCCTAATAGGGTAGATCATCATAAGTGATCAAATTGTAAGCCTTAACTGACCCCTTCCAATTTGCAGATAGTGAAGTTTTTGTGGGTGCCATCCCCACCGCATTTTTTACCTTTTAACAAGGGTTTTCTACGCTATCATATCTTGTGTTATGTGTCATTACATTTCATTAATGCTTCTATGAATGTTTACATGTTTATTCAGTTTATGAATTGATATAACTTACACGAAGATAGAATAGGACAGATGGTTGGTAATACAATGGATTACATAAAGGATTAAAGTTAAATGAGATAAAAGTTATAGAGGTACTGATTCATCCCTCCCCTCTCAATACATACTTCCCATCATTTCAAAAATTTAACACAATAGAAGAAAACAAGACAAATCAATAAAAATAAGAGATTCAACCTTTTCTTATCATCAAAAATATTTACAATAGATCTGCAACATGTTGTTTCACATGCCAGCCATACATGCCAAGCACACAGGCCTGATTGCACTCAAAACCCTCAAAATAATACCCAAGCTAAGAAAAATAATCTTATGAGATAATCATTCTCCTTAGGAACAAGTCCATAATCTTATAAAGCCATCACAACATCTAGTCGGCCTTGAAAAGATTGCATTCCCCTAGAATTTGAGAAACACATTATAATAAATAGATTAGGACCAAATCTTTAAAAACAACCTCCAAAGAAAGATTTAAGAGATGGAATCACGCAATAATGTCAGCCTCAAACATAATAATGGCCTGACATGATCGCGCTTGGAAAAACCAACCAGAAGATTGGGAAATGATAGAAAACTCAACCACCAACTAGAAATATGAAGAACATGATAGATACGCAAAGAATCTATCATAAATTATGCGTGATGAAACCAAATGAGGTGTGATAATAGGATAAGCTCTAGGAAAAAGCATGGAAAATATTGTCACAATCACAACAGAAAATAACAAGCAAAGATCAAACACTGAGAAAAACACCAGAGCTGCCCAGCTCGAATAGAACAACAAATAAACAAGAAAGGAATTTTTTTTTATTGATGAAAGATTGACAAGATCCTAAGCTGCTTCTGCATCAGACACCCCAGTTTAAAAAAATGTTCCATAAGAGAAACTTATGAACATTTGACAAGTTGTAGAACATAAATCCCATGCTTGTTTTTATCCAAACATCCTCTTTATCTGCAACTCTCTGCCTCTTTACCTTTGCACTATCCTATGTTAGATTCACCAAATCACTTCTCTCTATACTCATTCTATCACATCTTCTATGAAAACCAAGGCTCATATTACTACCTTTTCTCTTTTGCATAACTAATCTACCTCTGTTACAAACCTTCATCTATTCAGCAACCAAGTTTTCCTACTACTTTACTCACCCTTCTTATAGTCAGATACCAACTTTACTTTATTAGATTTACCTTTAAGATCCTTCTTCTTATCCATACTAACATCTGTAGTCTTCTTCTCTGAATAATAAATCTTTACCATACTCAAATTCCTTTCAATTCTCCCATCATCTTCCTTCAAAGGAACTAGAGTGAAATTGTTTTCATCTTTCCCTATTGTGATCAAGTTTCTTCTGCAACTCTTGCATCAAATTTGCAATGTATTCCCAATAGAACAAGAAAAGTACTCATAGAAACCACATCACATAATACTTCACCTCTGTAAGGTCTATTTCTTAACTTAACCAAATATTTCTCTTTTACCTCCACCATATGGTTATCTGAAAACCAACTTATCACATAAGGACAAGGATGTTTAAGCCTCTTCAATCCAAGTTTCTGCATCATCTCTTATGATACCAAGTTATGAGTACTACCACTATCCATAACAACCTTACAACACTTACCTCCTGATTTGTAAATAGTCCTAAAAAAATTCCTCCTATGTAAAGGTTCAACTTCCTTTTTACTCAACATAACTCTCTTAAGCATAAGAGACCCTCCAATCTTAGTCTCAACATCATTTTCCACAACTTCACCAATAGTTTTTTCCTCATGTGCCATAAGATTTTGTTTACCCATGTTATTACTAGATCCTTTAGAACATTGATAAACCCTATGTCCTATGCCACCATATTTGAAACAAGCACCTCTTAGTTCCTTTCTACCATTCCCTTTTGTAGGTATTCTTTGATCAGATTCAACTTCAATGGTTTGCTTATCTTTTCTCTTGTTACTAACTTGCTTTTATTTCCCTCTAAGGTTACCTTGTCTTCTCTTCAACTTATCTTATGCCCTTAATATATAATGATAATCATCCTCAATAGTATAAATCCTCAACATACTCACTCATCCTAAATATTAAATGTCAAGCCATTAACATACCTACCCACCTTCTCGTTAGATACCTCTTTGTGACCAGATCTGATAGTCATCCTATAGAATTCCTCTGTATATTCCTCCACACTCATGTCTTTCTGCCTCAAGTTCTGTGATTTCTTGAAAAAATCTAATTCATAATCCTCAAGGATGAATTTTGATTTTAACCTAGTAACCATCAACCTCCATCTAGTGACTTTTGTCTCACCCTGCTCCTCTCTATATTTATATAATTATTTCCACCATAAGGAAACATAATCCTTCAACTTAGTTTGTGCTAACCTAACCTCCTATGGATATGTGATATCTTCAAGCTCAAATTAGTCTTCTAACTCTCCAAACCAATCTATAAAATCCTTAGGATGAAATGAACCAGTGAAAATAGAAACATCCATCCTATGACTTTTACTTACTTGTGCCATAATTCTCATCAATCTCTTGTCATCTATAGGGATATTAGCATCAACAGTCTCAAGATCTTCAGAAACCTCCTCAAACTCTTCTTCATGCTCATGATTCCTTCTCAATCCACTCAACACATTTTTTCTCTCATTCCTCATCTCAACTCTAAATTCTTCCATAATTTTCTCTAGCCTTCTACAGTTCATTCTTCTAGGCAGAATTTTCCAATCCTCACACGCAAATGTCTCTTCAACCAATGATCTATTACAATATTATTTTCCTACTAGTGATCTACAAAACACTCAAGCAACCTACCTCTAATCAGTATACCTTCAACTCTTAATAACCAATAGAAAATCCTTCCTCACCATCTTGAACAATTTCTTTGTGATTGCAATTCAGATATTCACTCTGCCACCTCACGATCAATAGGTCTAGGGCTTCACAAGTCAGGAACTTGGATCTACCAACACAATAATCTCCACCTTATTCAACTCCTACCTTGTTCAACCACACTCAACCTTCTGCTCTGATACCATCTGATACATTTAAGGATGGAAAAACCTCAAGGAGATTGGTCCAAACCTTGTAGAAATATAACACAATGGAAGAAAATAAAACAAATATATAAAAACAAGAGATTAAAACTTTTATTATCATCAAAAATCATTTACAACATATCTGAAACATGTTTTTTTGCATACCAACCATACATGCCAAGTATACAAGCTTGATTACACTCAAAACCCTCCAAATTCTACCCAAGATAAGCCAAATAATCTTATGATATCATACTTCTCCTAAGGAACAAGTCCGTAAGCTTATAAAGCCATCACAACATCTATTCAGCCCTGAAAATATTATATTTCCCAAGAATTGAGAAAACATATTACAAAAAATAGGTCGTGAACCAAATATTTGGGAGCAACCTCCAAAGAAAGATTTAAGAGATACGATCACACAATAATGTCAGCCTCAAACATAACAATGAGCTGGTGCGATCACGCTAGGAAAAACCAACCAAAAGATCAAGAAATGATCAGAAAACCCAACCACCAACTGAAAATATGAAGAATAGGATAAATACACAAAGAATCTTCCATAAATTATTCTCGATGAAACCAAATGAGGTACAATCATAGGATAAGCTCTAGGACAAATCCAATAACACGTGGTCATGATCACAAAACAAATTCATAAGCACAGATCAAACATTAACCAAAATACAAGAACTACCTAAATGGAACAGGAAAAAAAACAAGAAAGGAAATCTTTTTGGTTGATGCAAGATTGCCAAGATCCTAATATGCTCCTGCATCAACAAGAGGATTGAGAAAAAACATACAAATTTTGGAAATAATTTTGAACCAGCAAACTGCAACTGGCCTATGATTCAAATATAAGGTTGAAATGATAGGAACATGCCACCCTATGCAACCTATTCCTAGGAAAAAGACACTTGGCCTGATTGGGTTCCAATAGTTTTTGAAAAAATGACTTGCAAACTGTATCTCTTTAGCTGATCTTTCTATAACTTTTCCTACATGTTTATCACTTGTCCTTGCAATTAGAAAAGAGGGAAAATGTTGTGTATAGAAGGTTTTTCCTAATTCAAAACTTGGTTTATGAATTAACCCCTAAATTGACTTGAAATATGCTTCATATCTAAAAATAAAGATGTCTTGTACCTTGATTATGCAATTATCTTTGAATGTAATCACAAGTGTTGGTGCAATAACATGACCCCACAACACCTAAAAGGAAATCATAAAGACATGCTTGCATGAAGGTTTTTGAAAATTTCCGCAAGGGAGAATATGGTGGGATGAGATACTTTGAATGTTCAAAAATTGATCCTTGAATGCTTAGATGAAAAATTATAGTTGAGAGTTTGATTACTTTCTTGTTGATTGTCAAATTGAGGGAGGACAACTTTTTTTTATAGCTCTGATGATATTTTGGGGTTTAAAACTTGATGATAGAAGATGCAGGATTAAAATCTCTGCTAAAAGAATCTAACCACTACATAGTTTATATTTGGGCCCAATCATCAGGAAATGAGGCACCCTAGATGCCTCATTCCACTCAATACGGATTTAAATTTAAACTCAAGGTATTTGGAAAAAGGATGTTGGAATTACATGAAAAATTGTGAAGGGAAAGTGGGACTAGATGCAAGAGGTCATACATGATAAAAATAGGGCCTAGCTAAGCAATAAATTGCATAGATATGTAATTTATGATCCTACAGAGATGCCCAAACTTGAAGAATGCTAGTGAGGGAAGAAGGATGTTGTATTCAAGGCTACTATAAAGAATGAAGATATTCCTAAGGAAAATTATGATCCAAATGATGAAGAATCCAATTTGTTAGAAGACTAAAGAAAGGATCCCAAAATTATAAACGTAAGTTACCCATAAAAATTTTTAATAATGGAAGAGTATGCTACTAAATACCCCTTTAAGGAATAATATAGGATGTGTGATGAATAAAAAGAAAGATATAGAGGGAATAACAGAAATACTAGAACAAATGGTAGAGAGAATGAAAAGAAGAGTTTTTATTTTTTAAATGGAGATTCATTTATCAAAGGATGAATATGGAAATGACTCAAATTATAAAGAAATATTCTTGAATATTAAGGATGATGATAAGAACAAGTCCGAAAAGAAAAAGTTGTAGAAGAATCTAGGAGGACTATACATTTTAAATAAGAATCCAAATCTTGGATCATTGATTCTAAATGTTCAAATAACATGACTAGAGATGGAATAAAATTCATTAAGATGGAAAACTATGATGAAGGATAAATCATGTGTTCTGGTGAATCCTTTGGACCTATATGTGGTAAGGAAACTATATCTATTAATGCTAAACAAAAAGCTAGTGGTATCTATTATGCCAAAGGATTGAGGAAAAGCAATTAAGCGAAAGTGAAGTATGCAATAAGGGATTTGAGATTATATTTTATGGATCTAGATGTGAAATTAGAAAATTATCTAGAAGAATAATTGTAGAAGGTAAGAAAAATGGTAATGTTTACCATCTGAAATAAAAGAGTGGATATAATTGTTCTTTGGCTCAAAGTAGTGAGTGCTAAGTATGGCACAAAAGGATGAGACATATTAAATTTAATAATATGATGAAGATGAATTCTTCTAATATTGTGAGAGATCTTACCAAAATCATCAAGTTTACTAATACTATGTGCAAAGAATTTCAAATCAGAAACTAGAGAAGGAACAAGTACAAAAATGAGGAGTAATCAACCACAAGACCATTGCAGCTAGTACATACAAACCTATGTGGACCCATACAGACAAGATATTTGAATAGTTAAAGGTACTTTATGTTACTTATTGATGATTATTCTAGAATGATCTAGGTCAAATTTTTAAGAGAAAAATCAAAGGCATTGCATAGGTTTAAGATTTTCAAGAATTTGGTTGAAGATGAATGTAGAATCAAATGTTTGAGACATAATAGGGGAGGTGAATTTACATCATGTGAGTTTGATAGTTTCTATGAAAATCATGAAATTAGTAAACAATTGTTTTCTCTTAGGAATTAATAATAAAATGGAGTAGTTGAAAGGAATAATAGAATAGTGGTATAAATGGCCAAAACCATGTTAATAGATGCTAACTTATTTAATGTGTAATGGAGAGATGTTGTACCTACTATCAAATAATTGAGGATCTATGGAAGAAAATGTTGTATGAGAAGAAATGTAGACAATATTGGGAAGTTTGATGCAAGATGTGATTAGGGAATATTTTCAGAGTCTTTTACTACAATCAAGGCATACCAGTGTTATAATATGAGGTTGAATAATGTTGTCAAAAGTGTAAATGTCTACGTAAATGAGGAATAGAATCAGTTTAATCTTGAACCTAAAATATAGTTATAAATCCTCCTTATTACCACTGCAAAAGAAAAGAGATCTCCATAAGACAACGAAGGATAAGAGGAAAAATTAAAGGAATTTGAACAAGTATAGAAGACACCTTCTAAATATCTATAGAGATGTCATTTTGAAGATTTGATCATTGGTGGTGAAAAGGCACCCAAGATAATCCTTGGTGAATCTTTATGATGTTTTTGGTAAGACTTTTCATGTTTGTAAATAAGGCCCTTATAGGCCATTTTTTTTGTTATAAAGGACTCACTTGTAAGGCCTAGTGGTCTTAAAGACTCATTTGGTCAAAGCACGTCAACCATTCCCAAGATGTGGGAAATGAGCATTTTTCTTTCAATTTATGTTTATTTAGTCCTAGTTGGCTAGGTAGGATGTCATTTGAGTTACTTTAATGTGAAAAATGCAAAAATGCAAAAGATATAAAACTTGCTCACAAATTTTCTTAGCGACTTTAACCAATTTTTCAAACTGTTGTCTCCAATGGCTAGGAAGTTGGAGAAGTAGTTTTAAGGTGGTTGATGGAATTCATGAGAGTGATTTAATCCTGTATGAATGATTTTGATGTTGTTTTTGAAGTTTTTGGCAAATAAATAAATTATGATTTCCACAAAACTTGGGTTTTACTCTGGTTTTCCATTCTTTTATGTAAGGATACGACCTGGTATAGACACATCAGGAGACTAATTGTTCATGGAATGTTAAATTTTTGTATTATCTTCCTTTTATAATTGATTTAATTATATTTAGATCTATGGTTTTCATTTTATAACAAATTTGTTGAGAATGGTTCAAGAAGACATCAAACCCTAGGAGTTTGGGTAATAAGGATGAAATCCTAATATTCCACCATGGGAATTAGATGGTACTTTGGGGAATGTTAGGTTACAATGTAAAAAAGGATATCAAAAGGTTTTTAGACCCATGGAATAAAAATTGGAATTTTTCCACAAAGCCCTAGGCTTGGCATGACTATGTGACAAGCCTAATTCGTGAAGAAACATTGGTAGAAGAGTAACCATTGGATGTGTGGGTGTAAAATAATGGTGGTTTGGGAGTCCTTAGGGATGTATAGTCCAAAGATAAATAAAAAATTTACCCTTGGATGTGACTAGTGAAGGGTTTTGGTGCTCAAATCAACAGATTGGATTTCCTATGGACTTGCCAATCCAATGCTTGGAAACCCAAGTGATTTGGCCAACTAACAAGTCACAACCAAGGAAAGGTTGTAACTTTTGCAATTCTTGCTTTGGAAAACCAAGGCTGGTAGGCCTATACCTTGACTTATCCTTCAAGTTACAAGGCTTTTTATAGAAGATAAGTAACACTTCAACCTTCTCTCTCAGGTATGGCAAGGCACTTGAAATAAATCTAACTGAAAGAAATATATCATGAACTATAAATTAAAACTTTAAGTAATCGAAAGAATTTTTAGTAAATATGTATGTAATTTGAAATGAACAAATACATAAGATATCACAAAACTATAAACAATGAACTAAATAACTATAATCCAAATAAGCAAGAAAGACCAGTGCCTTAATCAACCATGGGCAATAGAGGCACTATCATTCCAATCTTATGTTCAACCTTAGAGATAGGTTTACAAGAAAAATTATCACTTCAAAGGTGTTATGGAATGTACATGCAACCTAAAAAAAATTCAGAGATATTTCAAAAGGGTAATACTTCTCAGATGACAAACCAATTGACTGAGGCCTCAATCAACAAAATTTAACCATGCAAAATGAGAAAACCAATTGAAAATATAGACTATGAAGAAAATCAGGAAGCATGCACATCAAACTGTCACTTTGAAGAAGTTCTATTGGTTTATCCGAGGGACTAATTATAAAATGATAATGAAATAATTGCATACATGAAGAAAATGGACTTATATTTATTGATTATGAAAATAGTATAATAGAGTTCACATTTGCAGTTGTTGATCCATCTAATCCATCTATAAAAATTGTATTATTGTTGTATTGTCTTTACATTTTAAATTATGTATATATATATATGTTTTTGAGTAGCTTTCACACCTCTTTAAGGTGAAAAGACACAACCCTTATTACAAATTATTTTGAAAAACAATAAACTAACTAAAAAATAACTACCTAACTTTCAGATTTGGCTTTGGTCAAAAATCCAAAACACATTGTGAAATGCTAAGATTTCTAGTGGAGATAATAAATTTGATTTCCCAAAATAGGTCATTTTTAGATTTTTAAAATTTGACCATCTTCAACCTATGTTGGCATCATTATTGCAGCGAGACAAAATTCTAGCATTTTTTGAAACCTTCGCTTAGAGAATTTTGATTGTTCCTATCATAGAGCTTCCTTCCTTAAACCTTTTGGCTTTTAATTGAAAAGAAATATAATTTTTTATCCCATTTCATGTACTCCATCATATCATCAATTATTGGGCATGGAGTTTAGGATGCCATTTTTTAGAACTTTATCACTTTATAAGACTCCAAATTTTGTCAAAAATTTAGAGCTCCAACAGGCTCTTTCTGGGGATGTATGCTCCCTGTGAGTATAGCGAGATCCCAGTTATCTCTAGAGAAGAAGACCATTAATTTATTATCCTCTTCATAAAATATTTTTCTTAACTTAATTTGGTGGCCCCCAACTCCCAAAATGAATATTATTATTTTCCTTTGTCAAAGATCTAATTCTGATCATGCAACACTTTAAATCTCCTAAAAATGATATTATATCTTTCCTTTTCCTTATCAACTAGAATATTTGAAAATAGAAAAGTTTCAGAATTATTTAGCCCTAACACTTGATCCCTTGTTGTATTATATGTATCATCCTTATAGAGAATACTTATTGGTTTCACTTCATCAATGCAGTGTTTGGATTTTGATTTGTGTTTTTCCTTTGAGAAATCATTAGGTGCATTGTGTTCTTTGTTGAATGGAGGATCCCTATGCATTTGATCAGTCATACAAGTATCTAAATTAAGTTTTTCTTCTTGGATATCTCCTTGCACATAATTTGCCCCATTTCCAATCTCCAAATATTGTTTCTTATTACATAAAGGATTTGAAGATAGCTCATGTTCAAGAACTACAACTTATTTTATATCAAGAATCTGATTAGATAGGATATTTAGATAATTTTAAAAAAAAATTCTTCAATATATTCTCATCATTGTGCTTGGCTATTTCAATCTCATCTTCACAAGTCTAATACAACTCTCGCTCATAGGATGAACTAGATGATATCTCACCTTCTGAATGCATAGTTTGGGTTTCATCAAAATCATTATTAGGCCTTCTACCTTCATCATGATGTTGGTGGACTTGATAGCATAGAAAATCCTCTTCAAACAATTGATTTATGAACATGGATATTTCATGCATACCCTCATGAGAGTCTTCATCTTAAACTTATTTCTTTTCATATGATGTATGCTTTTGTATTTCATCTTTGTCATCTGATTCTTGGAAATTATTATCTTCTTGATCTGGTACCTCTTGAATACATACAGATCCATTAACTTGTTTACTATGGTGGATTGAGAAAAAAAATTCACCATTTCTCTGAACATGTTTTTGATATTCAATATCTAATAGATCTGAAATTTCCTCGGTACTGAGAAGGTTTTTTTCCTCATCATCATGGTTATTGATACCCGTCTCCATAAAAATCTCATCATGTATAGATTCCTCTTCAGCCTAATCCAGATTCTCTTCCTCCATGACATCATTTTTTCATATATTGGAACCCTTTTAGTATGATCATAGTTTTCAATTGCATTCAAATTTCAATTAATTGTAAAATTTTCCCTATATTCATCCCTTGGTACCCTCAACTATTCACATATTTGATCAAGAAAAGCTATCAGTTGAGAATCATGGTAGATTCCCAACTCAGGAAGTTTATTCATTAATTCCCTTCCAAGAGGCCTAATATATGAATGTATTTCCTGATAAATTTTTATCATTATCATGAACAAATGTATTGAAGATTCTCCCTCATATCTTTCTAAATTGAAGAATGTATCCAAAGAAGACATGTAAGATTCCTCTTCTATAATGTAATTTAGATCCTCTTCTTGTTCATAACACATGTTGTTTTCTTCATCACTAAGATTGTCATCTTTTTCAATTTGATCATAAGCCTCATTTTCTCTATCTTCATCATCATCTTCTAATGCATGCATAAGGAACTTCAAATCAGGGTCATTTGGCGAGATTCCCAATTCTAAAAATTTTCTTATGAATTCCTTGAGTGGAGGTCTAATGTCTAATGGTATCTCCTTATAAATGCTTGCCATTCTTATGAACAAATGTGGTATAGACTCCCCCTCAAATCTCTCCAAACTAAAAAATGCATCAAGTGGAGACAGAATAGGATCCTCTTCCATGCTGCAACTTTGGTCTTCATACTATTTATAACACATTTTCTCTCCTTCACCACTGGCATTATGAAACATATCAAGAAACCATTGCTCAAACTGCCTCCATGATGAGATACTCTGTGCAGGTAGTGATTCATATTCCTTTTGTGCATTATTTTTTAATGACCATGCAAACAACTTCATGGCATCATCTTCTGTATCAACCTCATAATTATTAAGGAATATATGAAAAGAATCCAAATGATCAAGAGCTGATTCATCGTAATCGCCATAAAATGCAGGAACCCTCTGTGAAAGTTGTGAAAACAATTCATTAGAACTACATTGAAACTTTTTAAGATCCAAAGGCCTGATATCAATGGGAATCAAAAATATTTTTAACAGAATTCTAAACATCATGTAATAGACCTTCTATTACTAATCAAAGGATAATTTCTCATCCCTTCTAGGTTGTCTTCCTATCTCCTTCTGAGTTTTCTCCCTCAGTAGAGTCATTGACTGAAATGCTTTGTTGTTAAAATAATAACAGAAATACAGAGAGAAATAGGAAATGTTTAATTCAATGAGTAGGAGATAGGAGATTTACCATGAATTAGCACAAAATGAGGAGCATTCACCAAAGAAAAAATAACAAGGAGA
>MU221621.1:166667-213112 GCA_018584345.1 Thuja plicata
ATATCTTAAGGGAACTATAGACTATGGTTTATGGTATCCTAAATCAGAGAATACACAACTTCATGTGTATACTAATGCAGATTGGGCAGGTTGTATTGATGATAGGAAGAGCACTTCAGGAGGAGCAATATTTCTTGGAGAAAGGTTGGTATCTTGGACAAGAAAGAAGCAAAACTATATTTCTTAGTCAATGGAAGAGGCAGAATATGTTGTAGCAGCACTCAATTGTACAACAATTGTTTGGATCAAGCGGATGGTTAAAGATGTTGGTATTGAGGTTGACTATCCTATTGTTATTCATTGTGATAACACCAATACTATTAACATGTCTAAGAACCTTGTGATGCACGCAAAGATAAAACACATAGAGATCAAGTACCATTTTCTGAGAGAAAAAGTTGTAGACAAGGAAGTGACATTGGACTATGTAAGCACAAAAGATCAGTTGACAGACATTTTCATGAAGCCTTTAGAAAATGATACTTTTGAGTATCTAAGGGAGAAGTTGGGAGTCATTCCCTCTCCTAAGTCTAATTAAAGAAAGAAGCAAGTACATCAGTCCTATGTGACTGATGAATGGTTGACTACTCTACATCTAGAGTAGTACCTATGCATAATGGTTTATAGCACCCTTTCCCATTGATGTCAATGGGGGAGTATGTATTAAAAACAAGGAAAACAAGGAACACATACAAGGAGCTTATACTCTAGGGGAGTATACATATAAAACATAGTCCATGTAACTGCAACTGTGTAGATGAATCTTTGATGAGGATATTGAGAAGATTGTAAAAGAAAGAAGACACCATGAACAAAAGTTGTTTTTATCATATGTTTCCATCAATGCCAAAGGGGGAGATTGTTGGAGATTTTATTCTGAACAGTTGATTGATTGTATGTTTTTCATTGATGACAACATATAATACACAGCAGTACTTCTGTATGTACTTATCCATATGATGACATGAAGACTTGCGTGGATAGATACATGTTTTTGACATGTTTATTATGCTATGTTCATACACGTAGACCCAGATATGATGTTTCAGTAAAGATAAGTAATTCTATTATTGGCGGTTATAGTTCTAGGAGTATAACGGTTTAAGGCCGACATATGTGATGTATTCTTGAGTTGCGCCTATCTTCAGGATATGTGTGTGTGTATTCATGATTAGTTATGAGTTGGTGATATTAATCCAAAGGTGCCAAACATGTTTCAAGAATATTGCAAAGTTATGGTTAAATTGGTGAAGCCGACTTAGTGAAGCGATGCGTCTATTCAGTTTATACTTGCATGGTTGTAATTTTCTTGCGCGCTTAGTAGAGCCAACAAGGATGTTATGAAGAGTTGTCTAATAGGTCCCATGATCTCATACTTTGTGTATGTACTTATAGAAGGTCATTTGTTATAAGAAGAGTTGTGAAAGCCAGAGATAGAAAAGCAGAGCAGAGTGTTAAAGCAGTAGAGCTATATTTATCATATGTTGATAATATAGATATTGAAGCTAAAGCTTTCAGAATATAGATAATATTGTTGTAGTTCTTTACAAGAGGTTAAATCATCATCACACAAAAGGAACTGATCAGACAAGCAGTGTCACAAACAACAGTTCACCTTGTTGATATAGTGTGTATCAAATATCCAGAAGGTTGTAGCCTTCACCACTTGGACAATGAGTCCTTGAACAGTGAGTCCTTGGATAGTGAGTCCACCACCCCTAACAGGATTATTGTAAAAGACTCCTAACAGGGTCAGACCCTTAACCAGGTCACTATACTACTGCATTGTAATGAACAACTCCTTACAAGGTTGAAAGATCTTTTAATAGGGATTAATATAAACAATATAGTTCTTTGTGGGTACTAATTCCCACCAGGTTTTTTACCATTTGGTTTCCCCGTAACCAAATTGATGTGTTGTGTAATGTGTTACCTGAATGCACATTTAACTTATATCAATCTAGATTAATAAGTACAAAAGATTTAAAGTTGCTAATAAATGATTCACCCCCCCCTCTCAGTTATCCCTGAAGTATTCTAACAAATAGAACCCCAAGTAAGAGCCCCTTTGAAGTGGTGTATGGTTTCCATGCAAGGGGTATCATAGAAATTAGGGATTTGAGTGGATTGGAGAAAAGAAGTGCTCTAGGAGAAGACTTTGCAGCCACCATGAAGGAAGTGCATGATAATGTGAAGGCTACCCTAGAGAAAAATGTTGACAAATATAAGTCTAGAGAAAACCAAAGGAGGAGATACGTCCAATTAAAGATATGGGACTTGGTTATGGCTTATCTCAAGAAGGAGAGGTTCCCTAAAGGTCAATCCACTATGTTTCTTATGAAGAAGATTGGACCTTGCAGAACTGTCCATAAATTTGGTCATAATGCTTATGAGATTGAGTTACCTTCAGGCCTTGGTATCTCTCCCATATTTAATGTTGCACATTTGTTCCCTTACAAGTCCCCTAAGGATACTATAGTAGGTATGGAGGGTGAAGATGTTGAGACAGATGCATATTGGGTTAGAGACCTTCCTCCGAGACAATGCTTGCAATTAGAATATGTCTTAGATTCCAAGGTGATTAAGAAGACTAGGAAATGAGCATATGAGAAGTATCTGGTCAAGTGGTTCGGACTTCCAGAATCAGAGGAAACATGGATGTTTGAACATTACATCATCAAAAATGACACTAATCTTAAAAAACTTGCAACTCAAGGGGATTGAGTTCTTGTTGTTGGGGGAGCATGGTGCAGAGGTGCCCAAGATAATCCCTAGTGAATATTTATGATGTTTTTGGGAGGTCTTTTTTGTGTTTGTAAATAAGGCCCTTATATGCCATTTTTTTTGTTATACAGGACTCACTTGTAAGGCCTAATAGTCTTAAAGGCTCATTTGGTCAAAGAAGGTCAAACATTCCCAAGATATAGGAAATGAGAATTTTCATTTCATTTTATGTTTATTTAGTCCTATTCGGATAGGTAGGAGGTCATTTGAGTCACTTTAATGTGAAAAATGCAAAATATATAAAAGTTTTTCACAAAGTTGTGTAGAAACTTTAACCAATTTTTCAAATTGTTGTCGCTAATGGCTAGGAAGTTGGAGAAGTAGTTGTAAGGTGGTTGACAGAATTCATGAGAGTTATTTAATCCTCTATGAACTATTTTGATGAAGTTTTGAGAAAATAAATAAATTCTGATTTCCACAAAACTTGGGTTTTACTCTGGTTTTTCGATGTTCTATGTAAGGATACAACCTGGTATAGACACATCAGGAGACTAATTTTTCATAGAATGTTAAATTTTTGTATTAGCTTCATTTTATAATTTATTTGAGTTTATTTGGGTTTGCATTTTATAATAATTTTTTTGAGATTGGTTCAGGAAGACATCAAACCCTAGGGGTTTGGGAAATAAGGATGAAATCTTGAAATTCCACCATGGGAATTGGTTGGTCCTTTGGGGAATGTTAGGTTATAGTGTAACAAAGGATATGAAAAATGTTTAAGACCCATGGAATCAAATTTGGATTTTTTCCACAAAGCCCTAGGCTTGGCATGACCATGTGACAAGCCTGATTCGTGAAGAAACATTGGTACATGAGTAACCATTGGATGTGTGGGTGTAAAATAATAGTGGTATGGGAGTCCTTAGGGATAGAAATACCTCAAATAAATAAAAACTTGACCCTTGGATGTTATTGGTGAAGATTTTGGTGTCAAATCGCTTTTCTTGAGGCCACTAGGCCTGTTGGAGCAGTCAGAGTTTACCTAGTCAAAGATAAAACCCAATTCCTTTTTGTGGTATTTAGTAGTTTCCCCAAAAGGTTTTCCAAATCTATAATTTTTTTGTGGCCTTATTTGGGTGGTTTAGAATTTAAGGCACAAAAAGTAAGTTTGGAGGGCTACAATATTTTAGGCCTAAAGTGGATAGTTTGGGTAGTGGGTCTTTACCAAGGGTTCTAAGGTGTCAGGTTGTGTTTTGAATATTAATTAAACATAATGAAAAACTCACACATTTTATATGGTTGGTTGGGTAATGTGATCTTGTTAGGAAAGGGGTTAGGGTGTTGGATTGTCTTGGATATTGAAGGCTTGTTGTGAGGAGTTGTATCTCCTTATAGGCTTGTGTTTCCATGAGTTGGTCAGAGTGAAGAAGACCAAGTGGGAGACTAGTCTAGTGATATAACCTTGGAGGTTATGGTTTAGGACCGTTAATTGGCACCTATTTGAAGCCTTTTGGAGAATTTTTCAAGAAGACCAAGTGAATTCCTATTCCCCTTTGCATCAATTGGAGATAGAGACAAAGGTGTTCAGACAAGGAGAAGGATTTCCAAGGTAAGTGAACAAACAAACTATTATTTTCTATCTAAGATAGAAGAAAACATTTATGAAGAAGAAACCAAGGATGAAAGTTGGATAAAATCTATGATGAATAACTAGATCAGGTAAGGAAGAATTAGACATGGGAACTAGTTCCCAAACTGATGGAAAAAATATGATTGGAACTAATTGGGTATTTTGGAACAAGTCGAATGAAGATGCACAAGTCACAAGAAATGAGGAAACACTAGTATGTAAAGGTTGTACTCAAGTAAAGGGAATATATTTTGAGGAGACTTTTACTTTGGTAGCTAGAATAGAAGCTATTAGAATTTTTCTTTCTTTTTCTACCTATAAGTATTTCTAAGTATATCATATGGATGTTGATTCTACATTTCTAAATGAAGAACTAGAAGAGAAAGTATACATTCAACATCTAGATGGTTTCAAGTTTTCATATCATTTAGATATGGTTTGCGGATTCAAGAAATATCTTAATGGGCTCAACCAATCTCCTATATATTTGTATTATATATTGGAAAAGTATTTGTTGCAACACAATTTTAGGAAAGTTGTTGCAGATATAAATCTTTACTTTAAGATTAAAATGATAAGTTTATTGTAATTCTATATGTTGATGATATTATATGTGGAGGTGATGACACCATTTGCAAGAATTTTTCTAAAGAGATTAAAAAATAGCTTTAAATGTCTATGATCAATGAGTTATCATTCTTCTTTGGTCTTCAAGTGATTTGGATGACTGTAAACTAGTTTCAAGATGGACGACTGTAAACTTGTTTCAACTTGCATGGCTACTAGTTGTCACTTGAGAGAAGATGATGAATCTCTTGGAGTTGAGTGGAAGCTTTACAAATCTATGATAGAACTATTGTATTTGACCATTTCAAGACTAGATATTATGCATGCAGTTTTCTTGGCTTCCAGATATCAAGAAAATTCTAAGAAGTCTCATAAATGGTAGTAAAGAGGATATTCAAATATCTAAAAGGGACTCTGGAATCCGGATTATGGTACAAAATGAATAATGTTTGCACTCCAAAATAATGTATTAATGTTGATTGGGATAAATGTGTGGATGATAGAATAATTACAAGTGGTGGTGCATTTTTCTAGGGAGACCAATTTTTCTCTTAGACAATCAAAAGTAGGACTCAATTTCATTATCTATTATAGAGGTATAATATATTGTAGTAGCCTCTTATTGTATTCACAAAATGTGGATGAAGACAATGTTGGAAAGTTGACTACCTAAGGATGCATGACTCATTTTTTGTTTTCATCATGGCAACCAAGTCATGTTTAGTTTCTGTCATGAAAGACAAAATGACTAAGTAAGAAAAATAGGGCAGAACAGAGGTACTCAGTGATCAGCACATCAGTGCACATGTGAGAGATCAATTCAGCTTATGCACATTTAGATATAAGTTTTATGTCATGTGTACATGCTACATCCAGACATGCATAGTACAGAACTACAGTATGGCAAAGTTACAAGCAGATCAATAGACCAGCAGTCCAGGAAATAGAGCATGGAAGTCGACTAAGTGATTTGATCAGCGTGTGTTATTTTGTGATGTAATGGCTGAGCACCTTTTGTAATATGTTTGTAATAATGTAATTAACATTTTAGTAAACACGCTTGAAGCCGACTTATTCGAAAGCATTGTATTTTTTTTTTAGGGCCGACTAGTGTTCTATTTTGGGTCGCGCCTATTCGGATTTGCATGTATAAGTATGTAATGTAAAGATATGAAAGAAGTGTCAATTATTATGTAAGAGGAAATTACAGAGGGATAGTAATATGAAGTCAGTTTATGATATAGCTCTTTGAGAGAGTAAGAGCATTCACACATACATGGAACTAATCAGACACCAGTGTCATTGTAGCAGTTCATTTTGATATAGTGCATATCATCTTTCAGAAGGTTGTTTCCTTCATCTTATTGGGCAGTGAGCCATATACCTCTAACAAGGTTTTGTAAAAGACTCCTAATAGGGTCCGACCTTTAACCAAGTCATTGTACTCATATTGTAAAGACTGATTTTAACAGGGAAAAGGAACTCTCACAAGTTCATTATACTTAGTACAATATTTGTGGGTACTAATTCCCACCGGGGTTTTCCTCTGATCAAGGTTTCCCCATAATCATATCATGTGTAATGATTTTTTATGTTAAGCTTCATTCTATGTATGTTTGATTAATTCTTAAGTTGCTAAAAATTAATTAATAGACAAACACTGATTCACCCCCCCCTCTCAGTGTTTCTAACGATTGGTATCAGAGCTCTGGTCCTCAGCAAATAAGTTTAACCACTTGAGGAGATCATGGACTCAGCAGAAGAAAAACATTTGAAAAAGAATCTTGAAGCAACTCTTGAAGATCTTGATAGATCTAAAAAATAAAATGAAGAACTTAGACTGAAAGTTGATGGCTCACAAATGCTTATCAAGAAAATAAGAAAAGATTTGAAAGATTGTTCTACAAGTGACTTAGGGAAAATGATCAAAAATCTCAATGAAGAGAATATGTCTCTGAAGGATAAAGTTGAGAATCTAGATGAACATCTCACAAACAGTCAAATTGCTATTGAAGAAAAGATCAAAGAAAGAAAGAAACTAGATGATGAACTTTTAAAAGCAAACATGAAAGTTCTGGAATTGGAAAACATAAAAAAGAAGTTGGAATCTGAATTGACAGAAGCAAAGGATAAGATTGATAAACTTCACACAAGTTCTGATTCACTTCAATCTGAGCTCAATGCACAAAAGCAAAAAGGTGACACTACTAGTCTTGGATTCAATATAACACAAACTAAAGTCAATTCATTATAGGAAAGAGAGAAAACTCATGAAGCACCTTCAAAAGCAAGGAAAGTTGAAAATGATGAAGAGATTAAAACAGATCTACCAAAAACAAAAATCAAGCAAGTTAACAGAACTTGTTATGCATACAACAAACATGGTCATTTGGCAAGAGATTGAAAAAAGGTAAGACCCTTCAATGGTTATTATTTCTCTTGTAATAAATTTGGTCATAGGGCGATACATTGCAGAACTTAGTCACAGCAAAATCAAAGAAGAATGAATCAAAACAATCAGAGAAATCAACCTCAAAGGAATTTGCAGAACACTACATGTCAGATATGTAACTACAATGGACACACAGTAAAGCAATGTGGCATGGTGAACAAAAGCATCAGACCTCCTATTATTTGTCACACATGTGGAAAGGTAGGAAATATCTCAAAGTTTTGTAGATCCAAAACTCAGAAGCAAGATGAACCTAAAAAATCACTAGTTGAAGAGAAAGGAGAAGTTTGTTCAAGAAAATGAAGATTCAAGCAAAATTTGGGTTGAAGTAAAGAAGGATAATGATGTTGACAAAGTAGTTGATGCATCCACAGTGGATGCACCCTCTACTTGTTCTTGAATAGACCTTCTTGGTCTTAGGGGGAGCTATTCTAGCTCAGGACCCCTGCACGGTTGGTATACTCACCTCTAAGTATGCGACTATGAAATCATGGTTACAAGAACATTATATTGCTATGTGCACTGATGATACCGCCACACAACAAGATGAATTTCCCATCAATGATCAAATTGACATAAATGAAGATACTCAAGATGATATGCAAGGTGACAAGACACTGACAAAAGAGAAACCAGTGAAGTTTGAATGCGTGGATACCAGCCAGAACACTATATTCTCACCATGCACTCAACCATCTACCTCATTGTTGTTAAGGTTAACTCCTGACTCAACAAGTTTGGATGCATGGGGAGAAGAAGACCTAATCAAAATCAGCGTTCTTGCTATGGAAAAAGTAAAGAAAAAACAAGTGATGAGGAACCCTTGCTTCTTGGAAATAGTGAACATTTTGAATGACTTAGTGCCTACTGATCAGAAAGTAGCCAAAGTCCAATCAGTTGAAGATGTGGACAACATTTTATCAAACTTCAAGTCACATTTCATAAGCTTAGTAGACTCTGCTACTAAGGTTGTAGAAGATGAATATAAGGAGAGACTAGATGATTTGATAAAGAACTTTACCTTAGACTTGAACTCCTTAAAGATTGGGCAGTCTATATTGAAGGAATTGGCAGATAAAGGAAAGAGAGTCATAGCTAACTATATGGATAGAGTAAAGATCACCTCTGAGCACACCAAAAAGGTAGAAGAGGCAGAGTTAATGATAGATAGCATAAGAAAATTAGTTGAAACCTTG
This sequence comes from Thuja plicata, assembly GCA_018584345.1. Lineage (NCBI taxonomy): Eukaryota > Viridiplantae > Streptophyta > Pinopsida > Cupressales > Cupressaceae > Thuja > Thuja plicata. The sequence continues at coordinate 175,237 of MU221621.1, forward strand.
ACACAAGACATGAACATATGTAACAATGTCTACCAAGGGAAGTTAGACAAAATTGAGATAGCAAAGTTAGAAATCAGCAAGATAAGGGTAAGGCAAACACAGTTAAGAAATGCACTTGTGCCATCCTTAGCAGTCCTCAATGAGAACATCATATAGACTAATGCCACTATTGTGACATATGATCAAGGTCCCTCCATGGATCTGATAAAAATGGAGAAGCTGACATATGTATTGTGCACACATCTACAAACAGTTGATGCTATGAAAGCATTTTGGCAGAAAGAGATTCAATCTCTTAAAATTGCATACCCTGAAGTATATATGGAGTAAGTATGCAGTAGAATTACAATTTTTTGTACACCTTTGTCATTAATGTCAAAGGGGGAGTAATATAGAATGTGTATATGTGGAGAAATATATGTATATATGATGTTATACAGTCACTTTTTGTGTTAAGTCATTTTGAGTAACTTAGCCACATTCCTTTGTTTCCATAAATGACAAAGGGGGAGATTGTTGGCAAGTTTACTACCTAAGGATGCATGAATAATTTTGTGTTGTCATCATGGAAACATAGTCATGTTTAGTTTCTGTCATGAAAGACAAAATGACTAAGTAAGAAAAATAGGACAAAACAGAGATACTCAGCGATCAACACATCAGCGCACGTGTGAGAGATCGATTCAGTTTATGCACATTTAGATATAAGTTGTATGTCATGTGTACATGCTACATCCAAACATGCATAGTACAAAAATACAGTATGGCAAAGTTACAAGCAGATCAATAGACCAACAGTCCAGGAAATAGAGCATGGAAGCCGACTAAGTGATTTGATCAGCGTGTGTTATTTTGTGATGTAATGGCTAAGTGCCTTTTGTTATATGTTTTTAATAATGTAATTAATATTATAGTAAACATGCTTGAAGTTGACTATTCATAAGCATTGTATATTTTTTTTTAGGGCCGACTAGTGTTCTATTTTGGGTCGCGCCTATTTGGATTTGCATATATAAGTATGTAATGTAAAGATATGAAAGAAGTGTCAATTATTATGTAAGAGGAATATATAGAGGGACAGTACTATGAAGTTAGTTTATGATATAGCTCTTGAGAGAGTAAGAGCATTCGCGCATACACGGAACTGATTAGACAACAATGTCATCACAACAGTTCATTTTGATATAGTGCATATCATCTTTCAGAAGGTTGTTGCCTTCATCTTATTGGGCAGTGAGCCTAGGAAGTGAGCCATATACCTCTAACAGGGTTTTTTAAAAGAATCCTAATAGGTTTCAACCTTTAACCAGGTCATTGTACTCATATTGTAAAGACTGCTTTTAACAGGGCAAAGGAACTCTCACAAGTTCATTATACTTAGTACAATATTTGTAGGTACTAATTCCCACCGGGGTTTTCCTCTGATCAAGGTTTCCCAGGAATCATATCATGTGTTATGATTTGTTATGTTAAGCTTCATTCTATGTATTTTTGATTACTACTTAAGTTTCTAAAAAGTAATTAATAGACAAACACTGATTCACACCCCCCTCTCAATGTTTCTAACAGACAACTCCTAAGGATATGGAGATGGTATATGATGAGTGATAACACAAGAAATAACAATGTTTCAAAGAATCTAGCGATGCACTCAAAGACTAATTATATTTCTATCTAGTATGACTTATTGAGAGAGAAAATTGTTGAAGAGGAAGTTAAGTTGGAATATATACATACTAAGGAACAATTTGTAGATATTTTTCACTAACAAATTGGCAAAGGATACTTTTGAGTATCTCTCGTAGAGGTTAGAGGTTATTGCCCCACCTTTTTAAAACTAGATGCATAAGAAAGGTCATTCTTTGTAGGGGGAACTATTGCTTATCTTGGATCTCCTAGAATCATGCGGTTGTTGTTATCGGGGGAGAAGTGAAGGTTGTAGTTTCTTGATTTTTCTGAGAGTGTTGTAGAGATATGACCTCCTTGACAAGGGGAGAAGTGATCCTAAAAGTGTTATGTCCAGAAGAGTGGGAGCTACATAATATAATAATGAAGAGGAGTACAAAGAAGAAATGTTTCTAAAAGGGGGAGTGATATAATTAGAAGATATTCTAGTTTCTTGTGTCATTTTTCCTTGGTGTCAAAGGGGGAGAGAAGTACAAATAATGGGATGCTTGGTGATTAGTGTTGTCATCAATGATAAAGGGGGAGAATTATTAGCATTAATAATATAATTTCTTCATTGATGTCAACATGTTATGTGCATTGATGTCAATCTAATGCAGAGAAGTATGAGAGTTGTACTTGATGTAGAGAAGTATGCGTAGAAAAAAATTTGTGTTAGGAGTTGTTGATATATGTAGGAATGACTATTTGAAGTGTGACATGTATGAAAGAGTATATAAAGTTTGACATGAAAGAAAGAGTATTTGAAGTCTGATATGAATAAAAGAGTATTTTAAGTGTTGTATTGTATTTGTAAACACCCTAAATTGGTCAACCAAAATCAACATGGTCAACCAAAGTCAAAAGGGGTCAAATCAAGTCAACATCATGGATTAAATAATAAAGCCATTAATTAATTAAATTTAAGCCAAAAGGGATCAATTGAACCATATAATTGATTAAATCAATTAGTTATATAGTTTAAATTAAATAAATCAAATGCAACTCATCAAATCCTCTTACATGGATAAATTAATTAATTTGGTTGAATTAATAAAATCCTAATTACTTTCAACAAATGAGACAAAGAATCGAATAGCCAATCATAAGAAGGGATGAAGAGAACATAGATTACTCCAAGGATTTGTTATCTTATCCACTCATTTAGGCTTTTCTATCCTCACCACTCATTTTGTCATCTTGTCCCCTTATTTGAAACCCATCACTGAACCTTGACCTCAACCCTACTTTGACCTTGGTTAATCAAACTCACCCCCTACCCTTGGGACTTCCTATAAATAGAAGGATTTTCTTAATGTAAACTTACCAATTCACATATAGAGTAAGAATCCACATTTAATTTCATATTGATTGGGAATTTAGTATTGAAGGATTCTTGAGTAGTATTGTTATAATGGAAAATTCATCCATGTTTACATAGATTTTGAGCTTTGCATAGGGCATTTCATCTTAATTTGCATACATTTGCATCTTAGATCCATATTCTCATCATCATTAGCACAATTCTCATTCTAGGGGTTGTCACTTTAGGCTGCTTTACAACTGAGAGAATTTGTTTAGTCCTTCTAGATAGAGATCCATGAGACGCTCTTAATTTTCTTTCACTTTCAAAATTTATTAACGTAGTTAGATGTTTCAAATTTTGATTGAAAAGTATGTTAAACTAATGTTTCATGCAGGTTTTTGAATTGTAGGTTTATGGACTACATTTGGCACCCACCATGGGGCTCAAGCCTCACTGTCTAAACATCAATTTTGAAGAATTTACATTGCAGATTCTTTGAAATCACCAGAAAATTGCAACTAGTACAAAGAATCTCACACCTAGTACAAAGAAGCTCTCACCTGGTCTATAATAGCTCACATTTGGTCTGTGAAAGCTAGCATTCGGTCAGTGAAATCTCACACCTAGTACAAAGAAGCTCACACCTAGTCTATCATGGCTCACACTTGGTCTGTACAAGCTCACATTCAGTCCAAAGAAGCTCACATTTGGTTTCTGCTGATAAACAAGCTCTATTTGAGGGTTATGTTGTAAATTCTATTATTTAGTGAAGTTTGCATAACATTTAGGAATATTTGCATATCATTTAGAAAACTTTGCATCTCACTTGGTGAAAATTTGTATATCCTTTGGAAAAATTTGCATCTCATTTAGTGAATTTTGCATATCATTTGGAAAACTTTGCATCTCATTTAGTGAAATTTGCATATCCTTTGGAAAACTTTGAATCTCATTTAGTGAATTTTGCATATTATTTGGAAAAATTTGCATCTCATTTAGTGAAATTTTCATATCCTTTGGAAAACTTTGCATCTCATTGTGTGAAATTTTCATATCATTTAGGAGATTCTGCATAAACATTTGGTAAATCTTGAGTTGCATTCAGTATGTTCTGAGTTGCATTTGGTTTGTGTTGAGTTGCACCTAGCCTGTGTTGAGTTGCATTCAATCTGTTTTGAGTTGCTTCTGGTCTGTGTTGAGTTGCATCTAGTTTGGGTTTAGTTGCATTCGATATGTTCCAAGTTGCATCTGGTATGTTTTAAGTTGCACTCAGTCTATTTTGAGTTGCGTTTGATATGCCCTGCATTACATTTGGTTAATGATAAGAAACATCAAATTCAAGTTGTATAAGTGATAAATTTGATAATTAATTGATTTTTTTGAGGAATTGTAGATGACTAAAGGGTTCAAATCAATAAAAACTCAGAAATTGATATACAAATCACCTGATTATTATCAAGAGAAAGAGGCAAAAAGGCTATACAAAGATGTAAAGAGAATTCAACTAGCAATTGAAGTTGAAACTTTGGAAGAAAGAATTCAAACACAAAATAGGTATTGGAATATCATTAACCTTTATCAAGCTTTCTACAATATGTCATATAGTCCTTTAGATAATTCTCCTATTTGAATATGATACATCTTAAAGTTAAGTATGCTTGCAAAATATGATACATCTTAAAAAGGTATGCTTGATTACAACCTGGTTAAGTAGAAAGCATACATTTTTAAACCTTGTTGAACCAAATTGACCATAGGTAGCTTGACTAAATTGTTTTCTTGTGGAGACCTTGTCAAAAACATCTGAGAATATATACTTTTATATATTTTTAGAAGTTATAAAATATGTGTATTTGTGGTTTCTATTCTTGATGATACATGACCTTGAAAAAATAAAACATTAATTTTAAAAGATCCAAAGTTCATACAAATCATCATTCTTCTCAATTGAATATTTTTTTCAAAAAATCTTCATCATTCCTTTTCATGCCAGTTTGGACAAGATCTCATCATATTAAATTATCTTTACAAAAGATAGAACCATGCTAAGAGAAGAGATACCTTATTTAGATGAGACTCCTCATTCTCCTTATCAACCCTTTCAAGAGATAAATCTAGAGGAATAATTAGGAGAGATCTCAATGGCAACTAATTCATTGGTTTGAGGCTAATAAAAATGGAGAAATCAATAATTATCATAGTGAAGAGTTAACTGAAGAAGATATCAATGAAGCCTCCCAAAATGCTTCTTTCATAAAGATAATGGAAATTTTTTTAGAAAAGGACAAGGAGAGATGTTTTCTAAATTTGACTCAATTAGGAGTAAAAATTCCTCATAATTTTGACACATCCCAATTAACAATGGATCAGGAAGAAGACATTCCTTTAAAATCCATGAATCAACAAATAAAATCCCTACAAACTCAAATGGATAGAATGAAGAGAGAGGATTCCCAAAAATGATTCTCAATTGAAGCTATTTTCCCTTTTCCATTTGATAAAAACTTATTTATGAAACCTTTTCCCCAAAACATGATTTTTCCTAAGTACAACAAATACATGGGTACAACAGACCCACAAGACCACATAAGGGAATTTGGCACCTTAAGCATGGAATTTCTCCATGAACCTACCTATTTGATGGCGTTGTTCCCCCGAAGCCTTGGTGGGTCAACAATGGAATGGTTTTTGAAGTTACCTCTGGGTATAAAGGATTTTGAGGAATTAATATCCAAATTTGTTAATCAACATTCCTACAATATCGAATGAGAGATTACCATGTTAGACCTATGAAATACAAAGCAGAAAAATGGGGAAGCCTTTTTAAGCTTTCTACAAAGATGGAGAATATTTTTGGCTAAATATCCATGAAGTATACCTAAAAAGGAAAAAATGGATATATTTATAAACAGTTTGGTGACCCTAATGAAATTCAAGTCACAAATTAATTGTCCACCAAATTTTGAAAAGTTAATAGAAAATGGAGTCCAAATAGAGGATGCTTTAGTAGTAAGTGGGGAACTAAAGCTTTACAAGGATAATAAAACCATTTCAAACAAAAAAAATATCTTCAATAACAATTATTCAAACAATACTAATAATGATAAACCAAAGTTTTGGATGAAGAATACCAATAAAAATTTAGTCAATGATCATGGAGTATTGGAAGCTCATAATCTCAAATAAAAACCTTTCAATCTTTCAAGGGGTTCCACTAATCAGACAAATAATGTTAACCAATCCCCCCATAATTCCTTTAAAAATGTAAACTCTTCCAGAAAAAATCAAGTGTCAAGCCTAAACCTAAATTTATGGCTCAATTTACTCCAAGACCATGGAGAAAGTTTACTCTACTCGGGGAAACACTTGAGATGTCTCTAAGAACACTTGTTGCCAACAAACTTATAACTTTACCAGAGGTGAGACCATATGAACCTCAAGTAAAGCCATCATTTTGGAGTGATTCCAATCATTGTGAATATCACCATAATAAAGGGCAAAAAATGAATGATTGTATGAAGTTGAAACATGTAGTGCAAGACCTCATTGATAATGGTATTATTGAGGTTGATGGACCCAAGAATAATGAAGATCACACGGCCTTTAAAACTCATTTTCCTAAATCATGAGAAGGGTGAATCTTCAAAGGCTAATCAATACAATCAAAAGGGAGATCATAAGGTAAATTTTGATCATACTTATGACAATACAGTCAATTCTTTATCTAGTTATGAGAACACCATTAATGTCATAGTGACCAAAGATAAACAAAACAAATAGCTCGCCAATTTCATCACTCAGGGGCAAGCATTAAAAGTAATTCTTTGTGGAACTTCAAACATTGTGAAAAGACCTAATTATTCACCATTTCCTTCCAAGAAATATAACTTGATGGATCAACTTCAAAAAACTCCCATACAAACTTCAATCTTGAAGTTGTTAAAACTACCACCCACACATAAGGAGATCATGGAAAAAGCTTTGGTAGACACAACGGTTCCTACCAATATAGATGTGGACCAATTTCAAAACATGGTTAGTCACCTTATTGCACCTCATTTCCTATCCTTTTCATATCAAGATTACATGTCCTTAAAGCATCCAGAAAATTTTCTCTTGCATATAGAAGTCCTAATCCAAAAGCATAGGGTCAAAAGAGTCCTAATTGATGGAGGTGTCAACCTAAACATTTGTACTCTAAATTTGGCAAAATCCTTGGGATATTCTTAAGAATAGGTGGATCCAGAAAGAAAAAGAAATATTAAAGCATATGATGATGAGGAGAGATCTTCTAAAGGAACGATCATCCTACCTATTCGGGTAGGACCTATTCAAAAAGAAACAGTTTATCAAGTACTCGATCTCAAGTTGACTTACAATATATTGTTGGGAAGGCCATGGATACATGAGACACAAGATATTCCATCTACCTACCATCAGTGTTTTAAATTTCCTTATTTTGAATAGGAAATAACTATCATCGGAGATCTTAACTCATTTCAATACTGCAATCATATCAAATTGGTTACATATTCTTTGTACCCCACAATAATGAGGCTTCTACATCTACCTCACATTTTGAATAGCCTAAGGAGGAATTTCCTAGGATAAAGTCACCCTCCACATCAAAGGATAAATAATATCCAAATGATAAGCTCACTACCTCAATTCATGGATAAACTATTCATTTTCTATCTAACAAAGGTAAGGAAAAAGTTAGTTTTCTAAAAATGAATGAAGAAAACCCCAATTCCTCAACATCAAATTTTGCCATTCAAGAGGGATCACAGTTAGAAAGAGAAGAGGATAAAGTGGAAAATTACAATAAGATGGACACCATGATGATTTGTTTTGAAAAAAATACAGGCTAAAGCAAAAAAGAATTGGAGAATATTCTATTTCATTGATGGATATTCCAACTTATCCTAAATCACATGGTAAACCCTTCGTCATACCAAATCATTCACTTCCTTGCAAGTATAATGATAATTTTGTTAGAGACACTACTCTAGAAGAGATAGAAGAAGATAATAATGTGTTAAAATGGTTATACAAAGATGAGGAGGGAACAAGTCAAAGTGTGTGACACATTAGTATTCCTATGCACCAATATGGGAAAGGATTTGATATCATGCACAAGATGGGTTAAAAAGGAAGAGGACCTGTAGGAAAAAAGAAATAGAGGGTTTTTAGAGCCTATAAAACCCCCATGGAGGTCAAGTGAGGAAAAATCAGGAATAGCATATCATGAGAAAGGTAATGGTCAAAAGAATTTCACTAATACTTATGAACACATTAACATGGTGGATTGAGAAAGTGAAGATGATTCAAATGGATATGAATGGGATTCATAATCAGAGGCATATTTTCATGATAAAGAGGTAGATCTTATTCATTTTTACACTTCTACACCAAAGGAAATTCCAAGTACAAACCAAGAATGGATAAGATAGCCTTATGTGCCCTCTTTCTTAGGAGAATCTAGCTCTAGGTTTAATGTACAATAGTTTTTACCACAAGAAACTTGAGAGGAGTCTAATGAGGGAGATTTTGATACTAGCTCTATGGACCATCTTGAGGAAGCACATTTTATTGATTTTTTGATACAATGTATGAACTTGCAAACAAAATCATGTCCCTAATTCCCATTGACCCAAATTTTCCAATTGATCCTTTACCCCTTGTTCATCTTGAATTTATTGATTGGGAACAACTCAAGACAAGTGATATACCAGAATTCTAAGATGACCATGCCATATCTCTATACCCAAATGTGGTTAAACCATACTCTACCAATGAATTATATACATAGGCAGCAATGGGAGGAAATATCAATTTTCTTAGTCAACAAGAGAAAAACAAAAACAAAAAAAAACAATAAAAGATCTAGTGGTGAAAACCACCATGTGGCAGTACTAGATCCAAAAATAGTAAAAATAAATGATGTATCCAAAGGTGAAAACCCAATTGTGGTACCTAAGGATGAGAGACTTGAAATTTTACCTAACCATCATGAAGAAAGATCAGCTATCTTGATAGAGCCAATAGAAAAGATAAACATTGGAACAAAGGCAGAACCAAAGGTTATTCATTTAGCTGCATCTTTGTCTATAGAAGAAAGGCAGAAATTTATTGACTTTTCAAAACAAATACAAGTGAATTTTGCATGGTCCTATGTTGATATGTCAGGATTGGACCCAAACCTAATAATGCACCATCTCAACATAGCTCCAAGAGTTAAACCAGTAAAGCAAAAATTGAGAAAGATGAATCCACATATGGCATTATTGGTTAAAGAAGAGTTATGATTACGTAAAAATAGGTTTTACAAGGACCTGAAACCTTTAAACAAAGTATTATAGATATTTAATAAAGTTCAACAGCAACTGTGCCATAGCACCTAGAAATGAAAGCCAAAAAGCCTAGCCAACTAACAACCTAACTATAAAAGTTGCACAGATCTTCAAAAAAAAGGGACCAAAAAAAAGGACATGCCCAGAAAAGGACAACTACATGCCATCCACAATATCATGTGCCTGAATAACCATTATCTGTATCTAATTAATATAATTCTTGAGGTCTTCAGTATCTTTACCTTCCTTTGGACTCAGCTTCCTGGTACTAGCCTACGTGTGTTTACCAGGTCCCATGGTATCCCTCACCTCTTTATCATCCTTTTCCCCTCTGTCTTGTTCTAGCTTTTCCATCAAGATATTTGCATGCCCAGTATATGCTTTAAGGCTAACCAAACATTTATCCCCTATCTTGCACACTGTATCCTCAAGTTTTTTCACCTTTCTATTCATAGTATGGATTTTCCCTACATTGTCTTCTCCCCTCGCCCTATCATTTATGTCCTTTAGTTATTTTTCCATATTGTAAACTTTGTTCACAATTTCCACCTGGGTTTCAGATCTTCCAACTGCATCTTTCATTTCCTCCAGGAAGACCACAACAGGTTTCTCACCAATGCTAATAATTTTAATGATATTGATCTTAGCTTTCATTATTTCCATTTTATTTTTCATGTTAGCATTGTTTGTTAGAGTAATTATATTTTACACTTATTAATTAAATCACTTCGGTTTAATTAATTAAGTTATTTATTACTCTATTTTCTTAAGCTATCTCTTAGGTGCATTATAATTAATATCTTTATTAATTATAATGTGCAACCTATAGTTTTTAGGCTTTAGGGTTTTGTTCACCTTTATAGGTTGAACATTCTAAAATTTTTTTCAATTAACTCGGATCATAATTTTGCTCTCATTTTTTAGTAACTTCTGAGTTTTGCCTTTTTCTTCTTTCTACTTCTCTCATATAATAGGTTATTTGCATGCAAGTATTCTTGGCATTTTGTGGATTTGTATCTCTCAAATTCTACATGGTATCAGAGCTCCCCTACTGCTGCTTGTTCTGGTGTTTTTGAAGCAGGTTTTAAGATTAAGGGTTTCAAGTTTTTGAAGAGTTTTTTATTGGATCTGGGGAAATTTTTTTATTGGACACATTTTGGGCTGAAACTAACCTCACCAATGGATTTAGAGGATCATTCAGATGAATTTTGATATAAAATTTGACCACCTTTGGATACCGGAGCAAGCTGTGGCAATTTTTTATGGAAAGAGGGCCGTACGAACCTGGCATGCTTTTTGAGGCGTGAGATGTTGAGATTTGAGCGCAGAAGGTATGAAGGTGGTTTTTTTCTACATAGGTTGTTTTTAATACTTAGTGGGTGGTTTTCGGTGCCGCAAGGGGTTTTTTCAGAAATTTTCAAATTTTTGACGTACCCATTTTTGAGAAATTTTTACATACGGTATCGAAAATCAAAGTGTGATATATCATTGGAAAGCTCTTTCCGAGCCTAATCCAACCATACTGGTTTTATTTTCAAATTTTTCCGTTTGATAAGTTTTTTTTGGTGTCAAAGTGGAGGCATCTGAAAATCAAGTTTTTTCCTTGTTTTTTTTGCTTATATACTTATTTGAAGTGTACGGGAGATAGTATAATACTTTGTGGGGGGGTGAAAATTCTATTTCTATCATTTATTTCAAAGAGACCCTCCTACTTCTATGTACCTTCTCTCAATGGTAGACTCTTCTATCACTCGCCTTACACCTCACAACTATCACACTTGGAAAGGGTAGATGACCAGATTGCTTATGCCAAAAGGGCTATGGTCATGCCTCGATGCAGCTCAGCCAGTTCTACAGAGGCCTTATGAGGCTCTTATGCATAGAAATAGGATGGATGAGGCAATGGGCCTCATTGCCATGAATATTTACAATGGGTTGTTGTTCCACCTGGATGATCTGACCATACCCAGGGATATGTGGGACAAGTTTTCCACCTTGTTTGGCACAATGAATCAGTTCAGGGTTCTCTAGATAGATGCAGAGTTCACCTCCTTGGTACCTGAATCATTCACCAAAATTGAGGACTTCCTGATGAAGTTCAATTCTCTTCGATCTATTTTACAGGTTCCTAGAAAGATGAAGTCAGATGATGAGTGTATCTTTATGATACTCTCAAAGCTTTGTGGCCCTTATCAGATTTTCACTTCTACCTTCTACTCCACTATGGATGCAATGGGTGCACATCATGTTATTCCCTCTTTTGAGACCTTCTGTGATAGGTTAACTCATGAGAAGTCCAAGCTTAGTTAGATGGATTCTCTTACAGGTTCATAGTCACAGGCATTTCTTGCCAAGACATCTCAGGATACACAGAAGCCGAAGCCAAAACAGACATCTAATTCCTCTTCTCAACACTCTACTGGCCCACCATCTTCTTCTAAGAAGGAGAAATAGAAGACTGAGAACCCTGCATGTTCCTATTGTCAAAAGGGGCCTCATGATGAGTCACATTGTTTTCAAAAGAGATTTGATGGCTATGAGAAACAGATTGCAGATTTGCAAGCTCTCCTTCAGAAGAGCACCATTTCCTCTCCATCCTCTTCCACCTCATAGGGGTCTACTTTTTATTATTTTGCCTCATCTTTGACATCTGGACAAGATTTTGGACAGGGTCATGCATTACGGGCTTCCATTACATCCCCTTCCCAAGTCCCTTGGCTACTAGATTCAGGTGCTTCTCACCATATGGTGTCTTCTCTAGAGATCTTCTCTTCTATTGAGGCTTCTCCTATTCCCCACATTCTCATGGGGAATAACACTGTTATGCCAGTCTGCAGGAAAGGTTCTGTACGCATTTAGGATGCCACATTCAATGATGTATTGTATGTTCCATCTCTATCTGCAAACCTTTTCTCGATTTACCAGATTACACACAGTGGATCAGGTAAGATAGTTGAATTCACACCAAATTCAGTCTTCATTCAAGATAGTGTGACAGGTGGCATTGTTGCTATAGGGATAGTTGATCATTCCACCCGTCTCTACACCTTTTCACACTTTGGTCCACCATCGCCATCATCGGAGCACAACTCTCCTCTTATGCGAGAGCATCATATGGGATAGTCAGGTCACTTGAACCTCTGTGTTGTTCCCGAGACCACTTGTGTCGCTACCTCACCTCATCTTGTTGGGGTTTCTTCTCTTCAGCAGGACTCTTCTTCAGCACTTCCAGACCCTCTAGCTCCATTCATTGAGCCACCAGGTGCAGTTGTTGAGGATTCTACAGAGGACACTCATCTCCTCTCTCCTGACAGTGTCAGCACACCTGTCATACCACCTACATTGGGGGTTCCCTTTCAGGATCCTCATGTCTACTCCTTTGAGCATCAGCTCATCCTTCCAGTGACACCTCATCTTTCGAGATTACCTCTTCAGTGCTCACTTCCTTTCACTCCTTTGTATTGGCGTCATGGTGGTTTGTTCATTTATCGAGGGGTTCTTTCATTCTGGGGGGGCTTTGGAGCCTTGACCCTCTCTCACGAGGGGGGTTGGCAGCATGCATTGTACTTATGGCTTTGAGAGAGTCTCTTGAACTCATTTTTTTGTCTTTTTCTTGCTTTTATATCTCTTTTTGGAGAGGATTTTTTCCCACTGGGTTTTCTCCTTTGTCTCTGGTTTATAGAGATTTCCTTGTATTGGGTACCTGATTAGGCCTTATTGCTGGGACCCATTTCCTGCTTTCATAGTTGTGCTAGGTCAGCTTAACTCCCGAGCTTTGCTTAAGGGGGGGGTGTTATAGTAATTATATTTTACACTTATTAATTAAATCACTTCGATTTAATTAATTAAGTTATTTATTACTCTATTTTCTTAAGCTATCTCTTAGGTGCATTATAATTAATATCTTTATTAATTATAATGTGCAACCTAGCTTTTTTAGGCTTTAGGGTTTTGTTCACCTTTATAGGTTGAACCTTGCAAATCTTTTTTTCAATTAACTCGGATCATAATTTTTCTCTCATTTTTGAGTAACTTCTGATTTCTGCCTTTTGTTTCTTTCTGCTTCTCTCCTGTAATAGGTTATTTGCATGCTAGTATTCTTGGCATTCTATGGATTTGTATCTCTCAAATCCTACATTGTTATCTAACATTTTTCCCACTATACAGGTAAAATCCACCAGACAATCCTTGCTTTTCTTCATATCATCAAACACATAAAATTTTCCTATTTCCTCATTATCGTGGGAATATTTTTCCCTCATACTCTGTTGCATATTTTTCAATTCTTTTGACAGGTTCCTCCTTTGTCTTATCATCATCCTTCTTCTCATTAGTCTCCTTTTTCCTTGTGGGGGTTTGATCTTCTTATTTTCCATCTTTTTTATCCTCCCTATTCTCTTCCCCATCATCCTCCCCGAGGTTAACCTCAATATTTTGCTCCTTCTCCATCGCATCCTCTTCATCCAAGGACAACACAATTTTCTCTTGCTAGGTTTTTTACCTTCCCAGTTGCTCTTATTTCTGCCCGTAGCTTCCCCACATTTTCTTTTCTTAGCCTCTTTTTTTTTTGGTCCTCATACTCTTCATCCTATGTTTCCTTCTCCATTTCAGAGTCCTACGCTATAGGATTCTTCTGGTTAGTCTTGGAAGAAATACTTTTTTTAGTTTTATTCTTACTTATTTTAGTCCCCTCTGGAGTATCATCATCATAAATCTCCTTCTCTATATCAGAGCCCTCCACAATAGTCTTCTTCTAATTTTTCTTAGACGAAGATCCCTTTTTAGTTATATTTTAGGAGTTTTATACCCCTGAGGGTCTTCTTCATCATCCTTTGTCTCCTCCTCATACATGCTATCTTCCTCACCCCCTTTCATACCTTCCTCATCCCTCTGATATGTTTTCAATAGAGGTATCTCCACCTTTTTATTTTTTAGAATATCATAAATTAACAGCATAAGACCCTAGTGAGAGGTATGATCACCCTTCGGGTCTTTCTATAGACTATTAATAGTAAAATCCAATGAACTAAGCAAATAGAAGGGCAAACTAATTTTCACATTGTGTCTAAAATGATTCAGAAGCATTCATGAAATGATGTCCATAGGCTTGGGTAAACCTTTCATCGAGCGTAATGTAGCTAATGATTGCATAGAGTACATACCTCCATAGCCTAGATATCCTCTTAGGGTTATGATAGGAAGTATCCACCTTAACCAAATTGGCCTTCTCTTCATCAGACTCTGGAAATTTATCCCAAGCTTTATCAGAAATAGCTCTATCTCTATATAACTTGATCCCCTCCATACCCATACCAGTAGCCTCAGCTATTATCTCCTTCATAACTTACCTGTACTGGTTTCCCACCATCAGTTTACCATCTTTCTAGGTCTTGAAAAAATTCCTAGAAATAGTAGGGTTTCTTCCATGAAGCCACTCCAAAAACACCGCCATCCCACCATCCTTCAAGAATCTTCCAAACTTTTTTCATTTCTCTCCATTCATCACAATTAACAAGCTCAACGTGCTTCTTACTGCCACCCATCTTAGCTCTCTGGTGTGAATTACTATCTCTATGATATTTCTTAAAAATGTCATTAAGAATACTACTAGTCACTCTGAATATTGCCAAATACACCTAGAATTCATGCCACATCCAACTTGTAATCACCACTAAGTACTTGTGCCATAGATGGTAATTATGACATTTCACTTTCGCATTAAAAAACTTTATTAGAATTACCATTTATGACCTTTTTTGTCTACTCCTCAATTGATCATTATCCAGTAATGATTTCTCTTGATATGGCGTGTCATCTCCATCATGCCATTGCATCACCACCTCCAGTTTGCATGCCATGTTGGAAGCCCAGTCAACAATTCCATTTGTCTCTCAAAAGTTATGTGAAGCAACACAGTCTTCAAAAGATTGGATAATACCTTTCACTTTTGCATTATATTATAAATAGACCACAAGGTAGGAGTTTTATTATTCAGGCATTTGATAATGTTGAGGGAATCTCCCTCTAACCATAACTTTTTACAACCTTTATCCCTAACAAGGATAATCCCTTGAAGAGTGGCATTCACCTCCGAAACATGGTTAGTTTGAGTTCCAATTGGGATAGCTTTAATGCCCCTGCAAACTCCTTGTTCACCTCTTATGACTATCTCACACCTAGCCACCCCTGGGTTACCCTTAGAAGCACCATCAAAATTGACTTTCATCCATCCATTAGGAGGAAAATCCCATCTTTCTTCCTCTCTCTTGACTTTATTTTTCTGCTTCCTCAAATTACCTTTAATTTTCCAGTTATAGAAGAAGGCAATATCCTCCTCATTTAGAGTTTCCATAAAACTCTCCTTAAAATATAAGTTTTCTTTGATAGCTCTCTTAATTTTGTAGAGGACCTCCTTTCCACTAGCCACTTTGTTTCTTAATACTCTCACATTCCTTTCTTTCCAGAATCCCCAACAAACATAAGGGAGTATAAAATTCCACACCTTGACCACAGTTTCATTCTTTGAGGGATGGCTCCAAGAGTTAAAAAGACTCTACATATCCTCAGGGGAAAACCACTCAATGTTAATAATTTGAAATAATTAGTCCCATATTATCTTGACATAGGGACAGTGAATAAACATGTGATTCACATTTTCCTCATCTTGATTACAAAGGTAACATCTATTAATAATTATCACACCTCTTTTTCTAAGATTATCATTTGTCAAACCCTTGTTTTGCATCAAAATCCAAAAAAAACATTAATCTTAGGGGTGAGGTCCTTAATCCAAGCTTTATCCCAACAAGGCTCATTAAGATCCTCAAACTCCTGGTGATATAGGGAGGAGATAGTTAAGTTCCCATTCAGACTATTCTTCCATATTATCCTATCTTCCTCCTCAATCAAAATAGTATAATTAAGAAATTTATTGAGCTGTCCCATAATAAACCGTTAGATCCTTCTAGTAATCCCTATCCCAGTAATCTACCACTTTCCTCCCAAATCTAAGTTTTCACTGGCTCTCAAAGTACTTCCATCTAGGGCACTCCTTGAGGGGGTTTTGTAATATCCACTCATCTTCCCAAAAAAGAACATTTCTGTCATTTCCAACTTTTCATTTTATGTCTTTTCTTATAATTTCTTTATTCTTCATAGCATTTCTCCATATGAAAGACCCTCCAGCTCCATTGTCCCTGTGAAGAAATCCAACAAGGTTTGGGCACTCCTTATTGTATTTATTGTCCCATATAAGAGTCCATTCTCCCCTGGAATTATAGTATCTCCATATAAGTTTAGCTAGAAGGTGGTCATTAAGATTTTTTATTTTGCGTAAACCAAGAACCCCTTTGTTAATAGGTCTACCAACCTTTTCCCAATCAATGAGAGCTATCCTTTTCTTTTTCTCCATTCTAGTCCACATAAATTTTTTTTTGGATCTTTTCAATTGCTTCTCCTAACTTCTTGGGGATTTTAAAGATACTCAAAGCATAAAGAGAAAGACCTTGAAGGGTGGATCTTAGAATCTGAATCTTTCCAGCTTGACTCAACAACATACCTTTCCAACCAATAATTTTACTATGATATCTATCTACTAAAGAGCTCCAGAAGGATTCAAGAGGTTACAGGCATAAAGGGAGACCAAGGTAAGTGTCTGGAAGAGTCCCCAAATCACAGCCCAAATCCTCATAATTCTTATCTGTCTTTTTTCAGGAACATTAAAGAAAAACACTGAACTCGTTCCCCAATTAATAAGCTGACCTGAAGCAATCCCATATTTATTCATCACATTTTTTATATTGATAGAAATTTTAACAGAAGCTTCACCCATTATAACTAAATCATCAACAAACTATTGATGGGAGAAAACATGATTTGCAAAAGAAGGATTTAATCCTTTAAATTCCCCTTTCCTAACTAGGTTCTCAATGTACCTACCCAAACATTCATCCATAAGGATGAAGAGAATGAGAGAGAGAGGATCCCCCTGCCTCATAACCCTTGTTGATTTGAAGAAAGAAGTAGGAGATCCATTAACCAAAACTGAGAAAGTACCAGAAGATATGAGCTAAAATATAAGATCAGTGCTTTTCTTGTTAAAGACAAAATCCCTCAGCACTTTCTCAAGAAACTCCAATCAACCTTGTCATAGGCTTTAGATAAATCAAGTTTAAGAATGAGGCATTCCTTCTTCGACATCGCCAGAGAATGCACATTTTCATGTATGGAGATTATTGAATCCATGATCTGTCTACCAAGAACAAAACCATTTTGCTGCCAATAAATTAGGGAAGGAAGAATAGACAAAATCCTTGTGGTAAGGACCTTAGAAATGATCTTGTAGGCAGTATTACATAATCTAATAGGCCTAAACTGATCCATTTTATGAGCCCCATTTTTTTTGGTATAAGAGCTATAAAGGTGCCATTCAACTCCTTCAACAATTTTCCAGATCCAAAACACTCTTTACCAGCATTAGTAACATCCTTTTCAATAATATTCTAGTAATTTTGGAAGAAGAGCATTGGATAGCCATCCAGACCAAGGGCTTTGTCCCCATCAAAAGAGAAGACTACCTTTTTAATTTCAGTATTAGAGGGTATAGCATTAAGACTTCCATTATGGTTGTCATTTAGGATTTGAGGAATGCACTCGAGAAACTCCCTTTATTTTTCTATATTCAGATCTTTGTCCTTTTGGAGGAGATTTTGAAAATATTCTTTGCCTCCATTATGATAGCATCTTCATCATCCAAAAGAGTGCCATTGATATTAATATTAGATATTTTATTATCCATTATGTACTTGAGGGTAGTCATGAAAAAATATTTTGTATTTTTGTCTCCTTCCTTCAATAAAGTCTTTCTGGATCTTTGTCTCCAGAAAAATTCTCCTTTGGCAATTATGTGATAAATCTCAACAAGTTTCTAATTTTCCTGTTCTCTTGATATCTTATCATACCCTTCCTTCTAGATATTATCTTGTATGACCTTTAGCTCCATGAAAAAATTAGTCTTAGTAGAAAAAATGTTTCCAAAGGTGTCCTTATTCCATGCTTTATTATTCTCCTTGACATGCATAAGGTTTTTTGCCAGGATAAACATTGTAGTTCCTTTTATTTTGATCTTCCACCATTCCTCAATTTTTTGTTCCAGTTGTGGATGCATAGTCCACATTTTCTCAAATCTGTAAGTAAAATTCATTTTCTTGGATATGGGATCCGCCAGAAAAGTAATAGGGTTATGGTTTGATCCCACCCGCATATGGAAAGATGACAAACAATAGTAATGGGTGAACCAATAATTGCTAATGAGAGCTCTATCAAGTCTTACCTAGATAAGTTCATGTCCACACCTTCTTTTAGTCCATGTATAATTAATGCCCTGCAACTCAATATCATGGAGATTTTGATTATCTATGAAATTCTTAAAGTCCATTCTCCTTTCTAGATTAGTTTGGCTTCCTCCTATTTTTTCATTTTCTTTTAGGGGAGTATTAAAATCTCCCATAAAAATCCATTCCTCATGTATAAAACTATTTCTCAGAGAAGACAACTTATTCCAAAAAACCTCTCATCCCTTTTTAGTGTTAGGAGCATAAATATTAGTAAGCACCCAAGAAGTATTATCCTTAAGATGGCTAAATCTGATACAAGCCATATTGTTCCCCTTATATATAACATTACCTTTTATGATATCACAGTTCCAAACTGTAGCAATACCCCCAGAAGCACCATCAAAATCTCCCCCACAAATATTGCCATTCTTAAAAAATATGAGTTTCTCCACTATCTCCTTAAGCATTTTATTTTATTGAATTAAAAAAATTTCTGGTTTATTATCCCTAATCATATTTCTGACCAGATCTTGTTTGTGGGGATTATTCAATCCCCTTATATTCTAAGAGATAATCTTCATACCTTAACAAAGGATCCCACCTCTAGGATGGTAAGCTGGCTTCCATCCGCTATGTTCTTCTTAGTCTCCTTGAATCTTAGTTTCTGGCCCAAAGGTCAGCCCAGAGAGGATAACATTCCTCCCACATCCCCAGTTTTGCTACTCCTTATTTCTATTCTCCCTTGTCAGCCAGGATTTCCCTTATCATTCTTTGATTTTTTCTTCTCCTCATCATTCTTTGTTCCATCTTCCAAATCACTCTGGTAATCCAAAAGATCTTTACTGATAGTCACAACATCCCCCCATTTCGGTGTTTTGGCATCGAAGATTGTTCTTCTTATCCCCTAGGGAATATTATGTGAAGTATCTGAAGACCCTTGACCTAATACTATGCACTATTGAGCATCCTACCATGTTGGTTCCTCCTCCACTTTGTGGATTATAGTCTCTGAGCTCCAATCAAATTGTTGGCATTATCAAAGCTACTAAGTGGTTCAATCCCTTCCCCCTCTATTGCCACTTTTTCTATTGCTTCTTTTTGTCCTTCTCCCTGAGTTTCCCCCTCTTCCCCTTGTTCCTCCACTTGTTCCTGAGGACATTCATTGCATTCATTACTCTCAAAACTCCTATTTTTAGTTTGGTCATTGACCATACTCTCATCACCAGTCTCTAGTGTTAGAGATTTTTCCTCTTTCTTATTAAGTTGGGCTTCCCTTGATGTCTCTCCCCCATATTTCTTCACCTTTCCCATAGGAATCCATTTCTTTGTCTTTCTCTAGATGGCCTTTGTCAGACATTTTTTTATCCCCATGCCCATCTTTCTTACAATGAAAGCATGCAAATGGAATGGTTTCATATTCTATATTTTGTTCCTACGATCCCATTTTTGAGTGAATATTAGTTTTCTCTGGCATATCAGTGTCATGTGTTATCCCCACACATATCCTAGCATACATTAACCTTCTCCTTGAGGCAGTAACATTATCTATTGATAACAGCTCCCCAAAGGAGTTTTCTATCCCGACAAATATATCCTCCATCCAGTAATCCAGAGGAAGGCCATGGAGCTTAACCAAAACTAGCACCTGGATTACCATATCCTCCTCAAAGACCAGATTAGGGCACCATTTTTGGAGGACCAAGGTATTTTTTCCTATCATCCATGGTCCATTGCATAAAATATTCATTTTATCCTCTTCGCAGGAGAAGAAGAAAGACAAACATCCTTTTTCCATAGCAACCCAAACCACTTTCCCTTTCAGGTCCCATTTCCAAAAAGCATAGGCCCTAACCACTTTGATATTGGTTCTAACCCCCAAGAGTCTCCCAACTAGAGAATTTTTCATTCTTGCAATGGTATGATCAATGATTTGGTCAAGAATTTCAATGAAAAAACTCCCTTGAGAAGGTCTCAAGATATTCCTAACAGGTGGTAAAGATGACTTACCTGTCAATTTGACTCCAAAGAGGGAAGACCACTTTTTGTTTCTTTCTTTTTTTTCCCCTGACTCTCCAAGCCTGGTCCCCCTGGGTCCCTAGGCGCAAGTCCAGCATCAGGATCCTTCCCTTGTTTTCCTTTTTCCTTAGCATCCTCCAACTTGATATGCTCAGCATCTCTTGTGACCTTTGCACTAGTCCCGCTCAAATTCAAATTTGAATTTGGCTACTCACCTCCTCCTTGCTCTCTCATCGCACCTCCCAACCCCTAGTTACATTTTTGGTTAAAGAAGAGTTAAAGAAACTCTTGGACATAAGATTTATTCAGTCTATTACATATGCATATTGGATCTCCAACATTATACATATTTCCAAAAGTGACAAAAGCACAAGGATTTGCACCAAATTTTGGGATTTAAATAAAGCATGTCCCAAAGATGATTTCTCGCTTCCTAACATTGATACTTTAGTAGATCTGATACTGGTGCATTTTGTTTTTTCCTTAATGGGTGGTTTATTTGCTATAATCAAATAAAGATAGCTCCATAAGATCAAGATAAGATAGCTTTTACATGTCCTTGGGGTACCTTTTTCTAGAACATGATGTCATTTGGTCTTAAGAATGAAGGGGAAACCTATCAAAGGCCCATGATGACCATATTCCATGACATGAGGCATACATTTATGGAGGACTATGTAGATAATATTCTTGCAAAATCTTATACCAGAAAAGAACATCTACCCATACTTGATAAAATCTTCACAAGATTGGAACAATTCAATGTAAGGATAAATCCTAAAAAGTGTGTCTTTGGTGTTCAATCAATAAAATTGTTAGGATACACTATGTCAGAAAAAGGAATAGAAGTGGATCGTGATAAAGTTCAATGGGATGTGTAAATGTGAAGAGGCCTTTACTCTTTTAAAGAAATATTTGGCAAATCTTCTAGTTCTAATGGCTCCAATACTAGGAAAACCTTTAATTCTATACATACCGGCAACTAAAAATTCATTGGGGGCCTTGTTAGCACAAGAATTTGACAAAGGAAAAGGAAAATCAATCTACTATATTAGTATAACTTTAGTCAAAAATGAGCTCAATTATACTTATGTAGAAAGAGCCTTCTTAGCAATAATCTTTGTGTCTCAAATGCTCCAACATTACATGCTTGCACATAAAATATGACTTATTGCTAAAATAGATCCACTCAAATATCTTCTTATCAAATCAACTCTCATAGAGAGGCTAGCCAAGTGGGTTATGGTATTGAGTGAGCTCAACATTGAGTATGTGGATTGTAAAGCTATTAAGGGACAAGTTATTATAGATCAACTAGTAGAATCACCACTCTCAAGTTAGGAACCTATTCAAGTGGATTTTCTAGATGAAAGTATCCTTACTAGTAAGCCAAAGATATGGAAGTTATAATTTGATGGATCCTATACTCAACATGGCTCGGGGGCAGGAGTTCTCTTCATTACACCCCAAGGTTGCACGATCCCCAAATCATTCAAATTGCTATTTCCCTACACCAATAATATAGCAGAGTATGAAGCTCTTGTGATGGGACTTAAAATGGATTTATAATAGAGGATTACAAAGATACAAATTTATGGAGATTCCCAATTCATCATCAATCAGATTAATGATGAATACCAAACTAAAGGTGACAAGCTCATGCCTTATAAAAGGATGATTGATGACTTCAAAAAGTATTTTGTATTGATCACATTCAAGAAAATATCCAAAGAAGAGAAAAAAGAAGCTCTTGACATGGACACACTAGCTTCACTATTGCAAATACATGATCAAGGTGATAGATATCAATTCTTGGTGGAGAAATTGGTAAAACCTACATATGAGCATCCTGATTCTCAAATCATTTTCCTACTTGTGGGTCATGTCTCTACTTTGTATGGTCCTATTTATACCTATCTCAAAGATAACACCTTACCCTTAGACCAAACTTGAAATGAGAAATGAAACCTTATACGCCAAGCCTCACGCTTCACCCTTATTGCTGACACATTGTATCGCAAAGGTCTTGATGGAACATTACTTAGATGTCTAGAGAGTGAGGAATTAGAAACTGCTTTACATGACATTCATGAGGGGATTTGTGGGTCACACTCAAGTGGATTTAAATTAGTAAAGAAACTTCTTAGGATGGGTTACTATTGGCCGACCACGGAAAAAGATGCATGCCAATTTGTGAAAAATTGTCAAAAGTGCCCATATCATGGGAACTTCATACATGTTCCAGCATAGGAATTACATCCCATTACTACACCTTGGCCTTTCTATCAATGGGTTTTTGAATTAATATGGATGATATATCCTCCTTCTTCTAATGGGCACAAATGCATTATCACTACAACTGAGTACTTTACAAAAAGGGTGGAAGTTGTACCCATAACAACTGCAACTGGAAAACAAATTTCCATGTTCATCCTAAACCACATCATTTTCAGATATGATATCCTACATGCACTTATCACTAATAATGGAATACAATTCAAAAATAAGGACGTTAAGGAGTTATGTGAAAAGTTTATATTACACAACATTTTTCTTCCATCTATTATTCTCAAGGTAATGGACAAGCAAAAGCCTCTAATAAGAACATTTTGAAAATTATCAAGAAAATAGTTGATGATTTAGTTAGGGATTGGTACTTACAGTTAAATTCATCACTTTGGGCTTATAGAACAAGCACTAGAACACCTACTAGGGCAACACCTTTTTGTTTATTGTATGGAGTTGAAGTAGTTTTACCATTAGAAGTGGAAATTCCATCCTTAAGAGTCTCATTACATGGAATCTTGACAGATGAGGATTATAGAGTGTCTAGATTGGAAGAGCTAGAGTTACTAGAAGAATATCAAAATCAATCTTATAATCATCTTCAAGTGTACCAAAAGAGAATGTCTCAAAACTATAATAGAAAGATCAAATCTTGAGACTTCCAAATAGGTGATCTATTTTTAAGATAAAATCCCAAAAATCAATCAGAAAGGGAAAAGAATGGGAAATTTGAGGAAAATTGGCTAGGACCTTTTGTAATTACATCATCCTATGGTAGGGGAACATACAAATTATCTGATTGTTAAGGAGATGAGATTCAAGAACCTATCAATAGCATACACTTAAAGAGGTTTTATACCTAATCAGATGAAAGAGTGTCCATTAAAAGAGTATAAGAGGAGAGAGTATCAGATGGAAAATCATAATGTTGTATAGTTCAAATTGATCCTGGGAAAAATATAAAAACATTGAAAAAATAAAAAGAAAGAAAAAAAGAGAAAAGGATAAAAAGTGCCTTGGTGAAAACCTAGCAATAGGTTCCTTGGTACAAAAAACAAAAAGAAAAAAAGTGCCTTGGTGAAAACCTAGCAATAGGCACCTTGGTAGAAAAAAAAATGAGAAAAAGTGTAAAAAAACCAAGTGGTGAAAACCTGGTAAACAAATGCTACTTGCCCTAAGTCACGCCTAGTTGCATTGCATTTACATTTTCCCATTCTTGTATATACCCTATTGTACTCCGTTATTTGTACATACTCATAATAAAATCTTCAAGTTGCATTTGTACATAAATCCTTTGTCACAGTGTTTGCACATTGCCTTGGTCCATTATCATTGATAAATCCAACTAGGGGCACAATTCAGATTCCAAGAGCTCATCAGAGAACAAACACAAGAGAGATTTCAAATTCCTTCATCAAATCCAAACATATGACTCATATCAAATTCAAAGCTAAGCAATCAAATGCTAGACTGATACATCGAGATCAATCATTGTGAAAAAATGATCAAAATTGGATGGATATTTTTTTCTAAGGAAATCAATCAACAAACAAATGGAAAATTTAGTTCAAATGATGTTTCTTGATTTTTCTATCATGAATTTTTAGCCTATCAATGATTTTTTGAACTAGATACGCAATGATGGAGACATGATTACTTTTTACATTTCTACTTGTAAGGTTGATTCCTAGACATATACAACTTCTTCTAATGATATGATCATCAAATAATCGTCGAGGACATTTTTCGATCAATAGGGATCATAAATTTGTTTGTTTTCACAAATGGATACCCTATCCATTTATATTGCTCATAGCTTAATACCAAAATCCACTTGCAAAAATGAATCTGACAAAATCGATATTCATACTCTCATGGTGGGGATATCTTATTTGTGAGGGTTGTATTGATTTCCATGAGTATAGAGCTTCAATAATGATAGTGGTCACATTAAATCTGATGAAATAGGTATTCATACCATGATGGTTTGGAAATTTCACCAGTGAGGGTTGTACCATTTTCCAAATGGTTTACCAAAAATCTCAATGATGATACTTGCAAAAACAACAATCCGTTAAAAAGTGACAACAGTTTTAGGTTGCATTTGTATATTTCATTCATGTTAGATTAAATCATGCATTCATCTTTCATTATGGGATTTCTCAAGGAAAGGGAGGGTCAAAAATCCAAGTTAAAGTATCAATAATTCTTGTTTAGATAGAATATGTGGGAATTTATCAAAAACAATATATCTCATTTACATCTGACAAATTACATTCATTAGGGGCATTTCATATGCATTTAGGAACACTTGCATTTTTAGGATAATTTTATTCACCATTAATTTATCATTATATTATGTCTTATATTTATCCTCATTTAGGTGCATTTCATTATCATTTAGTTACATTACATAAGGTTCATTAACATTATCCATAAGGATTACATCATTATAAATAGCCATCATATACATAAAGCATTGCATTATCACCTAGAATCAACACATTCATATTGTGCATCCATAGAAAGATAAAACATCATTTTCCATACATTTTAGGTCATCCATACATTAACATCAAAATTACAGTATATGCATACATGCATCCTACATAAAAACCTACAAAAACACATGCATATAGATAGAATCATATAAACTGCATCTATCAAATGTCTCCTGAAATCATCATAAATCATTAAACTCATAAAATTCCACATATAATGACATCAAAGAAGAACATCATCAAAAGGAAGGGGTAAGGTCTCGCTAATGTCCAAAATCACAAGTGTCTACACCACAAAGGTACACATCAAGATATATCTGTAAAGATATGTGTGTGTGTGTGTGTGTGTGTGTGTGTGTGTGTGATGTGAAATGATGATGAAATGTGAAGGGGTAAAGAGACTTGAACATCTAAATAACACCCTTTAAATATAAAAAGTTGGGGAAGGTAATATTCTCCTCTTAGCCCCAATTTCAGAAAGGAAAGATTCAAATTGATTAACCACAAGAAAATGGTTAATGCACAAATTAATCAATCGATTAGAAATAAGAAGAAAGAGGAAAACATTACATTTTTTTTTTGGAGAAGAGTGTGTAATAGATATGAAATGATTAAATCTTAATTGAAATGAATTGAATACAATTACTAACCTTAAAGTATAGAAGATCTGAAAATTGTTGTTTTCTGGTGTCTTTACTGAGTTTTTGGAAATTCTGCAACCTGTCCTAGCCTGGAAACATAGAGAGGGAGAAAACCCATAAATTGTTTTCTTTTCTGAGAAAGGTCGACCTTGACCCAAATACAAGGGCACAATTGTATCCCTTTATGTTGACCTTGACCTGCACTGCTTCAACGAAAAATCTGTTCGTGGATCCCAAAAGTTTGCCAAAAAGGGTATCCAAATCTTCTCTATAATTTGTTGTTCCATACCTGTACCTACAAGAAAAAAAGGTTTTTTTTGTTTGGGTGGGGGGTTTTCCTTGGTCAAACCCCGGTTATGGAATTAACTTTGAAATAGAATTGAAATTGCAGTAATAAACAAAGTAAATAGAATAATTCACCTTACTTATGTTGAAACCCTTGTGGAGGATTCGAACCCTTGAATCCACAAGTATGGATGCACCAAATGGATGTATAATGTAGGATGTAGGATGTAGGATGTAGGATGTCTCAAATAAATTTATTTTAGATCTCAACACCAATCTTGAATGGATCTTGGAATAGGAAGAAGCTTGAATGGATATGCATGGAGAAATCTTCAACAAGAGGGCTCCATAGAGCTTGAATCCTTCAATCACTACTATGGATCTCCTTGATGAATTGAATCTTGAATTCTTTAATGCTTTAATGATTGAAATTAGGTGATTTATTTAATAGATCATGCATAGATTCCCCTTCTTCTTTTATCCTTCTTGTATTTTTTCATCTTAGAAAATGAGAGGAGAAAGGTTTCCTTATATACTAGTCTAGGGAACAAACTTCTAGAGAGGCCTAAATATGAGAATTAAATTCCAATTAGGATCATACCCCTATAAGTAGACCTATATTAAATATCTTTTTAATATTCACCACTTTAGAGCCCAAAACAGCCAACCTGAAAGTAGGAAATAATTCTTTGCAAACGCTGACATCTAGAAATCTTTGAAATTTGAAATTTAGATCCTAGGTTAGGGTCGAGGTCAACCTTGAACTAGAAGTTTGACCTTGACCCTAAGGTCAAGAATCTCAAAATATTAGAGTAGGATGCCAGAAACAGGTAGGAAAGAAGTGGAAAAAATGGCAGGATAGGGGAAAAACCAGATCCAAGTCAAAGTCCCATTCAAGGCATTTGACATAACCCCAAACCACTTACTCAGAGGGCTAAACCAGTCCTAAATGGAAGTGCTTTCATTTTTAGACTATACATTTATCCCCCACTTTAGCAAGAGTATGGACTCGATGCAAACTCTTGGTAAAGTAGATCACAAAGAAAAGATAATCTTATTGAAATCAAAGGGACAAAGCAATCCTCAATCCCCCAGGGACTCAAGTCTTTTTCAACCCCAAGATTACAATAAGAGATACATCACCAGTCAAAGAAAAAGAGAGAGAGGGTGTGATTACCTTGCCCAATGAGAACCTATGTCCCATTGTGAATCACACAAGGAAATAGTGCAACTGGAAAGATGGATTTGAACCGCCTAGTGAATGTGGATACTCACTATTCAACCCATCAAGGATTCACCCTCAGGAATATTCTAATCCAAAAGAGCAAAGACAACACTAGAGAGATCTAGCCTTAAGGACACATTTTGACCTTAAGGGGTCAAAACTTTTTAAATTGAAACCGGAGGGATCAAGAGATCCTATAAGGTAAAAATCCATGGTTTAAGGATTAGTCTCTAATCCTTAAAGGGAAAAAAAAAAGTTTTAAGTTTGAAAATATTTTGAAAGTGTGTGTGTGCAAAAAGTGAGTAGAGTGTATGCCCCCACGTTAAATTCATTTCTAAAACTTTAATAGGATCAATGGCCTTAATGGAAACATAAACAACTCCATTGATTACATTTCCACTACGAGATGCCCCCAAGTGAAGAAAAATAAAGGGAAATACCACATAAACATATAGAGAACACAAAAGGGATCTAACTACCGTGGGGTCAGTATGATCATAAGATATTGTATGTATATATATATATATATATATATGATATTATTGCAAATGAATTGACATCATTCCCCAAAGAAAGTATAACTACAATCACAATGGAGGAAATAAAATGCAAGAGTTACAAAGAAGAGTCTTTTCAGACCACAACATGGAGAACAAAAAGAATCAGTGCTACCATGTCGCAAATCCAAGTGAACTACACAAGGAAAACATTTACGAACAATAGCATAGGTACAACATAACATTAAAACAACATATAGAAGAATAGAGATACATATAGAGGAATAGTACAACATGTTTGATTCCTTTATCACCTTGCACCAACAAAGTAACAAGGGTCATATAAGAGAATCTAACAAACATTTAGCAAACACATTATGAGAGAAGCACAATAAAATAGTCAAACACATAAAAGGCTACCATGGAGGACAAGCTAATCAAGCACATCACCTACTCTCCCCATCTTGGTCTATATCATTTAGGGAAGGTGGGAAACTCACAAGAGGGACGATATCAACCACATTAGGAATAATAGCCAGTTCCAAACAAGGATCCTCTTGAGAATCGCGACGTTTGATACTAGGTGTAATTATCAATTATGTTGAAAACATATTAAGTAAATTAGTATCAATATCAATAGTCTCATATTCATCATTAGCATCAATAGGATCATCAAGAGTATCTTCTTCATCAAGATTAATCAAAATAGAATCTAAGATAGGAATAGAATCATCATAATCATTCATCTTAACATTATTATTAACATTAACTTCTTCCAACACATCAGGCATAGGCTGGTCAAAAGAAGGTAAAGAACTTTGAAGAACATAGGCATGGGCCTTAGCTTGAGCCTGGCGCTTCTTACAATGCTCATTGGCAGATTGGTTACATTTTTTCTTGTTTAAAATATGTTGATAACTAGGAGGAACAACAACTGGTTCCTTCATAGGTTATACAGGAGGATTAGTAGGATTCTCAGTAGGCTGAAAAGCAACACTAGGAGCTTGATTAATAGAAATAGAAGCAATAGATAAAGGAGGTATGGAAGGTGTAGGCAAAAGACCATGGTTAAGATCCATCCAAGGCATGCTTAACTCAATAATATTGTGATGTTTATAGGATTGACATGAGCAAAAAAGGTTATCGGGTCAAGAAGAACATGAATGAGGTAATGAAGGCCAAAAGAAGTCAAGGGTAGCACAATCCCTAGGCCTAGAAGGTTGATATAAATTATGATTAATTATTTTCACTTCTTCATCATGAATGAACTTAATACACTTATGGATAAGAGAAGCAATGGCATACATGGAATTCAACCAAGGCAAACCAATCTTAACTTGAAAATGATCAAAAGTAGGGACAACAACGAAGGTAGTGTCCACAACTTTACCACAAAGTTCAATAGGAAAGTTAATAGATCCAAATGATGGATAGAGAAATCCATTACAATTTTGGATCCACACATTAGATGTATTATAACAATCATGTTGTAAGTTCTTCATAAAAAGGTTTTCTTCAGTAATGATATTGACTAAGGATGTAGGATCAACAAGACAACCACATGTAGGTATCTTAGAAATCCTAGCATAAATGTAGAGGAGACCATCAAGAGCTTTAATAGTCTCATAATCATCAAAGGTGATTGAGAGTTCCTTAGGTATTTTATTCTTAGGTTGTTTTCAAGGTTTAGGTTGAGGTTTTAGTTTATGCTTAGGTTGAGGTGGAACTTGAAGTTTAGGTTGAGGTGGAGGAACTTGAATAGGAGGTTGAGATTGAGATCATCCATATTTTAATCATAAACAATATCCACAGAAGATGGCTGAACAATGGTATTATTATCATGTGTAGATAAAGGATTCATATATATTTGGAGGTTTTGATTAGGAGGAGAGATAGATTTGTTCCCACTACCATCAAAATTATCAATAGATAAAGCATTAGAATCAATTAAGTCTTGAACCTTATGTTTTAGAGAATAACACTTCTCAGTATCATGGCCATTCTAACGATGGTATTGACAAAAGTCTTTGGGATCAAAGGATTTGGATGCCATAATAGTAGGAAGAAGAGTTCAAATAGGAGGAAAAGTAATCATATTAGCATTCAACAACTTACTCATGATATAATGTAACGATTTAGAAAGAGGAGTAAACATATAATTCAAATGATAAGCAGTGGATGCAGAAGTGACATTGTTGGATGCAAATACAACTTGATCATCAACTACATTTGCTTGCTTATTTATCTTGACATAGTTGTTAGGTTTCTCAAACTTGTTGGGATTAGGAGCAGCATCACTCTTATCAACTGGAATAGGAGCCATTGGAGTGTTTCTCTCAAATTGACTCAATTGTAATTGATAATGATCAAGTGCTGCACAAAGTTTTTGAAAAGAGGTAAATTCATTAAGCATAATCTTATCTCTAATATCCTTTTGCAAATTTGAAATAAACATATGTTGAATATAGATATAAGGAATAGGATAAGAAATTTGAGCACACAAATGCTTAAATATACCAATAAATTCAGTCAATTTTTCTTTAGTATTTTGTTTACAATGCATCAAATCAGTTAAGAACACTTGCGGACCAATGTTATTTTGGAACTGTTGGATAAAGGCATTAGCAAGTTTTGGAAAAGAATCAATATAATAAGGAGGCAAGGAACAATACCATTGCAAGGACTTATCACAAAAATTTCTAACAAACAAATTGGCTAAAATCCTATGGTCATGAGCATAATCACTACAAAGGATTTGAAATGTTTTAACATGAGTGATAGGAACTCCCTTACCATTTTAATTCTCAAGACTAGGTATATTAGCTTGCTGAGGGACAAGAGGACAAATAATGCAGAGGGTAAAGGACTACCCATGTCACATGTAGGGATATGAAACTTGGATTGAGTTAAGGATGCAATTTGTTGTTGTAAAGAGGACACAGTTTGAGCCAGACTAATGACTGTGGAATCATTAGAAAAATAGGAGGCATAGAAACATTAGGAACACTAGGAAAAGTGTAGGAAGTGGCGGGAATGGAAGACACAACCGGTGGAACACTTGGAACCACAGTTGGAAGATGGTTGGAATAGGTAAAAGGAACACTATGGTAAGAAGGCTTTGAGGTAGGTAGAGACACCAGTGAAACATTCACAGGAAGAGATGGATGTGGAAGATTCAAAGTTAGAGCATTTGAATATGGAAGAGATGTAGTCACTAAAGGAGGAGTGTAAGTAGGAATGCTAGGTAAAGGAATGGAAGAAGGTTCCACACTAGTGACAGGAGGAGTGAGTCCTAGATCTTGAGATTCTTGAGCTAAAGGTTTAACATTTAAATGCACAAGATGAGTGATACCACACAAGAGATTAACACCTTGATCACTATCACGAAGGAATTTCTTAAGGGCCTCTATAGCTTGAATAGAATCTTGATTATGGTTTTCTTGAATAAGCCAATTTCCCATTTTATCAAGTTTAGTTGAAAGTGTTTGGAATCATTCAAGAGGAACTCTTAAAGCATCATCCTCATCATGATATGAGTGAGAAGATTTATGCTCTGTAGAAGGATTGGAATCATGAGTGATCAAATTGTCATTCGGGATCCTAAGGAAAGGAGAGGAAGACTTAGGATCAAAGGAACCCATAAGTCTATGACTTCTTCTAACCGGGATATTATAAGTAGGACTAGAGGTAGTAATTCTCATACACCAATGCAATGCAAATGAAATAAATTAGGAAAACACAACGCATGAACAAATAAATATTTTTTATATTTTTGCTTTATATTATTTTTTTAAATTTTTGAAATGTAAATGCAAGAACATAAAAGAAGGCTAATCTAATATACATGCAATATCTAACATGAAATGTAAATCTAACACCACAAAAGAAAGAGTTGTCGTAAGAGGGTTCACTAAAATGTAAAGATAAATATATATATGTGATGTGAAATGATGATGAAATGTGAAGGGGTAAAGAGACTTGCACATATAAATAACACCCTTTACATATAAAAAGTAGGGGAAGGTAATATTCTCCTCTTAGCCCCAAATTCACAAAGGAAAGATTCAAATTGATTAACCACAAGAAAATGGTTAATGTACAAATGAATCAATCAATTAGAAATAAGAAGAAAGAGGAAAACCTTACATTCTATTTTTGGAGAAGAGTGTGTAATAGATCTGAAATGATTAAAATCTTAATTGAAATAAATTGAAGATAAATACTAACCTCAAAGTATAGAAGATCTAGAAATTGCTATTTCCTGGTGTCTATACTGAGTTTCTATAAATTTTGCAACCTACCCTTGCCTGGAAACACAGAGATGGAGAAAACCCAAAAACCATTTTCTTTTCTGAGAAAGGTCAACCTTGACCCAAATATGGGGGCACAATTGTACCCATTTATGTTGACCTTGAACTGCACTGCTCTGACAGAAAATCTATTCACGGATCCTTAAAGTTTGTCAAAAAGGGTATCTGAATATGCTCTGTGATTCATTGTTTTGTACCTATACCTATAAGAAAAAAAGGGTTTTTTGTTGTTTGGATGGGGTTTTTGCCTTGGTCAAACCCTGGTTATGGAATTAACCTTGAAATAGAATTGGAATTGCAGTAATAAACAAAGTAAATAGAAGAATTCACCTTACTTATGTTGAAACCCTTTTAGAGGATTCAAGTCTTTGAATCCACAAGTATGGATGCACCAAATAGATGTAGAATGGAGGATGTAGGATGTAGGATGTCTCAAATCAATTTCTTTTAGATCTTCAACACCAATCTTGAATGGATCTTAAAATAGGAAGAAGCTTGAATGGATATGGATGGAGAAATCTTCAACAAGATGGCTCCATAGAGCTTGAATAATTCAATGGCTACTAATGGATCTCCTTGCTGAATTGAATCTTGAATTCTTGAATGCTTGAAAGTAGTCGATCTCTTCAATATATTATGCATAGATTCCCCTTCTTCTTTTATCCTTCTTGTATTTTTTCATCTAAGAAAATGAGAGGAGAAAGGCTTCCTTATATACTAGTCTAGGGAACAAACTTCTAGAGAGGCTAAGATATGAGAATTAAATTCTAATTAGGCTCATACCCCTAGAAGTGGACCTATATTAAATATATTTTTAAGATTCACAACTTTGGAGCCCGAAACAGCCGACCCAGAAGCGGGAAATAATTCTTTCCAAACCCCGACATCCGGAAATCTTTGAAATTTGAAATTTAGACCCTGGGTCAGGGTCAAGGTTGACCCTTCCCTAGGTTAGGGTTGAGGTCAACCTTGACCTAGGTTAGGGTCAAGTTTTACCTTGACCCAGAAGGTCAACCTTGCCCCTGAGGTCAAGAACCTCAAAATATCCTAGTGGGATACCAAAAACAAGTAGGAGAGAAGTGGAAAATAGGGCAGTACATGGGAAAAACTAGATCCAAGTCAAAGACCCATTCAAGGAATTTGACATGACCCCAAACCACTTACTCATAGGGCTAAACCAATCCTAAATGGAAGTGCTTCCATTTTCTGACTATACAATATCAACAGTACATCATCAAAGGTGATACATATGTCATTATAAAAAAATTTATACAATCAAGAAGCTCTAAGCATGACTACCTCCTGACTCTATCGAGTGACCTATAAAAATATTTCCACATATACCTGTACTTATACCTACACTGTTCAATGGTCCTACACCATCACTTATCCATGCATTTGGTCCCCTCAGAGATCTGGGAGATGAAAATTATTTTCCTCTACTCTTAATCTGTCATGAGGTACCACCTCTGACACTTTGTGTATAAGAACATGCACTCTGACCTATTATCAATAACACATGGTATAGAGTATGGTATAACTCACCTCTTATTATCTCCTCTCACATATCTATCATGGTTTGTCTTTTTGTACCATATCTATCCACCTACTCTAACCGCTAGGCTATATCCTTTGTTATTCCTCATTTTTGTGTAGCATGATCTCTTTGTGAGCTAGTAGCTGCTAACTCTGCCTCCATAGTATGCATATCATGATCTCTCTATAATTTGGTAGAAGCTAACTCAACCTCAAGCCTCTGAATCTGTCCATGTAATAGTATAATGTATGCATGTGTTGTAACCAAATCCTCATGCAACCTCTACATATCCTGACTTGGGATATCTCTCTACATAACTTGGGTTATACAGGACCTAGCTCTACGATCCACCTATCCCTAATCTGGAAACAACAATATCCTCCTCTCTGCAGTAGCTCCATTGTGATCAATATCATCTCCTCCATGATCTTTATCATCCCCTCCATGATCACTGACATCTCCCCCGTGACCACCACCATCTCCTACATGGTCATCCTCATCACCACCAGCTCCTTGACCAATCACTCCACCACCTCTCCCTCTCACTTCTCTCATAGGGATATCCTCATATTCTACATCCTCATCATTTGTGTGATCTCTCTATCATCCTTCATATCTTAGTGGTTGTTGTGGCTAGTCCTCATCATCATCATCTCTCTCCAAGGGAGGCACTAGCTCATCTGGTGAAGACAATTGTGGAAAGGGGTGTGCTAAAAACCAATGTGTATACTCCTCAATCACACCTACATTCATCATATCATCCTCATAATCCCAATCAACTAGAACTAATGTGTAAAACTCATCTCTAGCTGCCTCACATGATGCACATGTTCCCTAAACAGGTTTATCCTTCTGGTATGTGCATACATAGCTAACCCCTGACACAAACCCTGTGTCCATCCAAATTGTCGCCATACTTTGGTAATGATGAATCACTCAATGATGTAAGATGTACGACCAAGTAATCATCTCGATGTGAACACATAGAACACCTCTCAAAAATCCCCATGCCACTCCTCACATCCTAAATAAGGTCTCCAACAGACAGTATCTAGATCATCAATCTGTCTCCTCCAATACTCTAACTTACCCAGCTTCAGTGGACAAGCAAACCACTATATCCATAGATGAAGAGATGACCCTCCTCTCACGCTCTCTCTACAACTGGTCGGGTCACTGGAAGATGCTCCTATACCCAAATCTGTAACACTATGGCACCCTCTAATAAAGCTAGTGCACGCTCATATACCACCTGATGCAACTCATGATATAAATGTGCTAGAATGCATGTACCCCAAGTGAAGCAGTGTGGTCTCGTAAGCATATAGTCCAATAAACAACCCCAACCAATGTAAAATCTATGCACTCTCCGATTAGGCATGAGGAATCCTCCAATCAAGGCTGATAGAAATATGGGAAGTGGGCATAATGTCTCTGCATCATCGTATCTCAAGTCACTATATAGCCTCTAATATGGTCATCCTCAAATACTTGGCATACTACATCTCCATCATCATACGAATCAAAGTGCACTAACTCTCCCATAATTGGGATCCGCAAAATTTGGTATATGTCTACAGGTGTAATGGTCATCTCTCTGGTGGAAAAGTGAAAGGTATTGTGGTTGACATGCCACCTCTCTTCCACTACTATCAATAGTCCCTGATTCAGATGAATCTTTGGCATACACAACAAATATCCTAATCCACATCGTTTAAATATGTGTCGATCCTCTGGGGATAAACATACAATCAACGCTAAGGGTTTAGGGTAGGCCACCCTCATATTCAGCTTATCTATTTGAACCTGTTACAGTCAGACAACCAACATCAATATCAGATCAATTATCTCAAGTCAATCATATTTTATAATCTACTTGCTCATATGAGATCTACAGGATCTCGACGAGCGCATCAACTTTTTCACCTCTATATCGTGAGGATAAAAAATATCATCTATTCTATCCTATTTGGGTTGACATCGATACCACATTGATCTATTATCGATTACCCTACACTGACTGACATGATACTCACACTCTCACAATCCATAGACTCAAATCTTGATAACAATCACAATCTAAAGGGTAACACAAACATCCTACCTCTCACAACCTATTCCTCTTGTCACACACTTTGAGGAATCATACACCTTTGATCTCCAACTGGACATGACACTCAAACAATAGACACTCATATCACAAAAAACATAAAAAAAAATCAACAACTTGACGACAGAAATTAAAAAATCGATAGCCTCAATTCAAAGTATCAATGCAAAAATTGAAAAACAAAAAAAAATCGTCAATCCCAAACATTAACAAAATCATCAATCCCAAAATCAACAAAATATCAAGCCCAAAAAAAAAAAATCGATTTAAAAAATTCAATTGACGAAAAAATCAAAAATCAATTTAAAAAAAAAAATCATCCCAAAAAATCATTTTATGAAAATCAAAAATTAAAAAATCATTTTAAAAAAAATCAAAAATTTAAAATTTAAAAATCAAAAATTAAATTTAAAAATAAATAAATAATCAAAAATCCCCCCCCCCCACTTACCTTTTTTCCCCTACCCTTTCCGTGCTCCACAGGCTCGAGCTGCGAGCTCGTGTGGCTGACTTGCGAGCTCATGCAGCCAAGCTACAAGCTCTGCTCGCCCAACAGCTCAAAACATCATAAAAACTTCATTTTTTGCATTTTTTTAAAAATCCATCACAAACCCACATCAAAATTAGTCATTTCATAGCATAAACACAAACTTAACATTTTTTCACAAATTTACTAAAAAATTCAATTTTTTTCATCAAACCCTAGTTTATTTTCAAATATGACAAATCATGTAATTAAAGAGGGGTTTTTGTGACACATACCGGGGGGTCCTATTATTGCGGTCTTTGATACCGGCGAACTCGTTCAAACTGATGCTCTGCCATGGGAACCACCATTTACTTTTCACAATCACTATGCACCAAAACACTCCACAACACCAAATTGCACAATGGGATTCCAAAATTCCTTTTGCACCTTTTCAAAGTCATTTTTCATCATAACACTTTGAAGCATGTTTCTCAATTTCGTCAAATCATCATTTTTCAAGATTTAAATTGACATGGTTGATTTTCATCAAATTTTTGCAATCATCATAAATCAATTTCTTTCGCTCCAATTCTTCCAATATCATCTTCATATTAATCGTGAGGGGGCATACTGGCACCAGGGTGCATAGTTTTGCTAATCGGGGCACTTTTTGAAATCAAGGACATCAGACGTCAAAAAAAAAATTTACATCAGGGCATCAAAATGGAACAATTTTCACAATAGAGGTATCACATTATCAACCAAACAACATCAGGATCACATCAACATCATATTAACATCATATTGGCATCATATCGACATCATCATATCAAGGATTCACATCAGAGCATCATCATCAGTATCACATCAGATCAAACATCAAATCAGCATCAGACATCAAACATTGAGTATTCTTTGAGCCAGTGTGCTTCGCACATTGATTCAAAGAGGGGCATTTGTAGACACCCTAAATTGGTCAACCAAAATCAACATGGTCAACCAAAGTCAAAATGGGTCAAATCAAGTCAACATCATGGATTAAATAATAAATCTATTAATTAATTAAATTTATGCCAAAAGCGATTAATTAAAATATGTAATTAATAAAATCAATTAGTTATATAGTTTAAATAAAATAAATCAAATGCAACTCATAAAATCCCCTTACATGGATAAATTAATTAATTTGGTTGAATTAATTAAATCCTAATTTGATGCAGGAGCATCCTGGGTGTAAGGGCAATCTTGCATCACCCAAAAATATTTTTGTTTTCTTTTCAATAAGGGCTACCTTGTGCAGAGCTGCTATTTATGGAAACTTGCTATTTTTAGTAAGTTGG
>MU221626.1:0-49468 GCA_018584345.1 Thuja plicata
AATACCAAGCACATTTGGGACAGGTGGTGGCACAAGGAAATGGAGATGCAACATGTGTATTATGGAATGGTTTGGCAGGATTACTAGAGTTAATGCACGCTTCCTCTTTATTCAAGGAAAAGATGTGTGTGTAAGTTTTTGGAACAAGTTTGAAATGATTGTTATAGAATTGAGATCAACAAGCATTGGGGTGTTCCTAATGACAATGCAATTGCAATGCCTACTACTTTGACTCGTAGGATGCAAATGCAAAGTAACCCCATAGTTGAATTGATGATGTCATTGGCAAGCTCTTCTTTGCCAATGGCATCCATTTCATGTAGCTCAATATCCTTATTATAAGGAGATGATATCGATGGTGACAAGGGGAGGACCATCATATGTGCCACCAGGTGAGCACAAATTGAGGACCACAATCTTGGATAAGAACTATTCCAAGATCTGTGTTGTGATGGAGAAGATAAAGGCATGTTGGGTGGAGTACGAATGCAACATAGTTATGGATGGATGGACAAACATTAGGCATTGTCCACTCACCAACATCATGGTTACATGTGGAGAGGGCCCATACTTTCTCAAGGCAGTTGATTGTATAGGGCATCGCAAAGATGTTGATTTTCAATTTGAGGTCCTTAGGGAGGTTATTGAGGAGGTTGGACCGCAAAATGTGGTCCAAACAGTGACAGATGTAACACATGTGTACAAAGTTGTAGGGATATTGAGGCAGCCTAAAAAAATATTTGATTGACTCCATATTGTGTGCATGTCATGAACAATGCACCTAAGGACATGAGGAAGATTGACTAGATTAGAGGAGTGGTCAGCAATGCGAGAGATGTCCAGGTGTTTATCTGCAACCACCACACTTCACATGCCCTCTTTAGGAGCTTTGAGAAGGAGTTCTTGAAACCAGTTGAGACCAGATATGCATCCTATTCCATTCTCTTGGAGATAATAATTGAGTTGCAAGAGGCACAACAACTCACAATTATGACTACGGATTGGAATCAATGGTCAAGGCCAAGACAAAGCAAGGGAAGAGGGTGAAGCATACAGTGAAGAGTGATGTATTTTGGAGTGATGCAAAATACACAGTCTCTATCATTGCTCTTGTTTTCCAAGTCATCAAATATGGGAATGGGGATGCACCTACCTCGGAGGTGTATTAGTGCATTGATTCTAAGCTTGACCATATGGGGCTCTTGTGCAAGAGAACCCCACTTTAGCATTCTACAATGAGCACATTCGGCCAATCATTTAGCGAGGATGGGGCAATCTCAATCTCCCTTGCATATGTTTGCTTATGCATTGAATTCAAAGTAGTACGTGCCTAGGCCTGGTAGAGTTACACCAATTCAAGATGATGAGTTGAAGGCAAGGTTCTTCAAGTGTAGTGATAAGGTGTATGATCCTACTACTGTCAACACAATTCGCACTGAGTGGACAAAATTTGCAACTCTTTGGGATTATTCTAATGCGGCAAAGATGGATATAAGAAATATGGCATTGGAGGACCCAATTTTGTGGTGGAATTGTCATGTACAAAAATCAAAGACTACCGCACTAGCCATTTGTTTGCTATCTTAGGTTTCTAGTTCTTCAGTTGCAAAGAGGAACTGGTCTACATATAACTTCATCCACTCTCTTAAGAGTAACGGACTTACCTCTAGGAGAGCAAAGAAGCTTGTGGCTATACATAGTGCTTTACATCTCATTGACCACAAGACACGTGTACAAAGAGAGTCCAGTAGCACAATGGGATGTAGAGCCAAAAGAGCCATCACAATTTGATAAGGATGCTACAACTTTAGACGCAAGGATTGTTAGAGTTAGCTTGGCGGAGCTTGACCATGAGGAGTCTAGTAGTTCCAGTGGTGAGGAGTTTTCCTTTGGTGATGATTAGAGACCTCCCTTCTCTACATTTTAATTTTTTGACATTTTGTACTGGTTTTGATATCATGCTACTCATTGTAATCATCTTTATGATATTTTCAATATAATAGAAATCTCCAATTCAACTATTTCATTTGTCAAATTGAAATTTTATTTAGTATTTGGAGTTTTGCTATTTTACTAATTTGCCAAAGTTTAATTTGAAATGCAATTTATACATATTTTCATAACTAGCATTTCAAGTACTATATGTATATCAGCAGCACATTACAAGCTTCTCTTAGGAGAAAAAGATTGGTCTCTAAGGCCAAATTTGTCTGAGGCTGCCTATAGTCAAATGATGTATATCCTATGTTACCGGATTCGCCTACTGCCAGGCTGGATCCGGGTTCAGCTCACACCGGATCTGGGTACTGGTTTGGTTTGCCTGCGGGTGCCTGCAGGGTTCTGCAATTTTACCAAAAAATGTTTTTTTACATTACAGCAGGGGTCTAAGTTAAAATCAGAGTTGAATATTATTAGTAATTGAGGGGTTTTGTTGTTACCTTGGTACAATATCAGTTATATCATTTGGATATGTAATGGTTTCATATTAATTGTTGTTATATATCTACTAGTTGCATCTGCTGCCATATTGTAGCAGCATTATTTATTGTTCAAATTGCTGCAACATCCATGATAATTTGATGTATGAGGATTTCCCATATTTATTTTTGCTATATATAAACATTGATCACCAATTATTAGAGCAGATAAAAATACTGGCTGTGTGTGTGTGTGTGTATATATATATTACATTTTTCTTACATACGAACCCAAAAAGAACCCAAACCTCCCAAAAAAATTAGTCAAACCCACAAACTGGATCCATGATCCTGAACAACGATCAGTACCAGAACTAGCAACTTAGTGTATATCAATTATGCAGTTTCCATGTCATTCCCTGCTTTGTAAAATTTAAGAGTCATCCAGCGAATCCCTCTCCATGAGAGATGTCTCCATAATTGACTGAGAATTTCAAGGGATATATATGCCTTTGGGTTATACTTGCTAACTTCTTGTTCTCTTTGATTAGTTGACTGTCATGATAGTGGTAAAACCTTTTCAAAGTCTTCGAAGAGTCTTTTACGACTAGCATATGGGATTTCTTTAACGATTCTGGATAGTTAAAGAATATTAGGTTATCTAAAGTTTCTTGAATTTTTGCATTATATTGGGCTGGAATATGAGAAGCTAGAAGTAATGTTAATTCTTTGTTTCAGATTTGTAAGTTCTTTAGACCTTGACTCTATTTCCCAATAAGATAGACACCAGCCACAAAGAGGTAAATGATCAAAAAAAAAATTATAGATTAGCATAGACTAGGTCCCAGTCCACATCGTTCAGTAATACAAACTTGTATGAAATCTTATGAGAGCTTGTGTCTAATATATCTTCAGAGAACTATGATGTGGTATCCCCAGGTTGCAAATGAAGAATGGAAATCATAAGGGAATTAGTTTAGGGGATATGAATCAGTTTCACATCTTTAGTTGCATGTATAACCTGAACTACTGTAACAGAGGTCTATAGATCTACAAACCAGTAAGCCAGAGTAAGATGCATTTAATGACAAATAATTGGAATTTGGGCGTGCCTAAGCTGCGTGAGTGTGACCTAGTCTATCCATCATTTCCCTTTAATTGTCCTATCAAGATCTCTATGAAAACCTTCCTTGGTCCTACAAAGTCAGAAGTGTGGAAGAGATGCTTGTTCTTGTTAGTCGACACACCAATGCCAGCAACCTAATTATGAGTCTAGCCCACTTAATCTAAATCAAAATGTATAGTGGGGAAACAAAACTTACTGAAATAGCTAGAGTTATTCTTGAATGAGTTAGCAATAAGCCTAGGAATCCCATTGACGAGATACAGGCATAAGACACCAATTAAGTTATTAACTCATTTTGATTTTTAATTTATCATTGTTTTCATCTCTCCTCATATATAGAAAATTTAAGGATTGCAAAGCTACACAACTTAGACGATAAGGTAGTAGATGGTAAACAACCTAAGTGATAAGATCCAATTACACTTTATAACTGCAATTATGCTTATATCCCTGCTGATAGCTAGGGACTTATAGCCATCCCACTACACTCTCCTACCTCTACTACAATTATACATTTGTAAGAGATGAACTCCTCATTACTTCACCTCAAAGAAAGAGGCTTGGTCTGCGGCTAGTTTCTGATAAGTGTGAAATCCTACTGATTAAATTATACTAGGCAATAAAATTCTCAGGGTCACTTTCTGCTAAATGCTAGAATCCAAAAACACTTATGCAAAACTGCCATCATTCTTGATGAGAGTTGCATTTCTATCAGACTATCATTCCAAGAAGGAATTAATTTCATTAATTTGCTATTTTAAGCATATATTATGCCAATTAAATTGAGATAAATACATGCACTTACAGTGACTAACATCGTTATAAAAATAGAAGTTATTAATAATTATGCGCATACAATGACCCCTAAAATATTGCCTTCTGGGATAATGAGTAAGTTGTGTGTATAAATGCGGTTCAAAACTTCAATTAGAGAAAACATGGCTTGAGGCCAAGCCCTAAGCATACTCAATAGAACACAGAACCCATTTAACCTTATGGACAAATAAAGGTCTACTTGGCATGATATAAGGCACTCTTCTGCATGTAGACTTTCCTAGGATGGCAAACATTGCATGCCCCAAAATCTCTGGTCATTTGTAGGGTGAGATGCTCAAAGATCTCTCTGCCTCCAGGTAACAAGGCAGGTGTAAAAATCACCATCAAGCTATGATCAACTACTGGCATAGAATGATGTCAATGACCATACATGGGGTATCCGTGGGAGCTTTACTTCATCTTCACATCTACGAGACTTACAAAGAGATTAACTCTCAGATTTCCCCAGTGATTATAGAGAGTTGCACTGCATGCAAACCACACATTTTCCATTCTTTGTTATATTAAGAGGGATGAACCAAGGGGAAGGAAATGCCAAGTAACAGTTAGCCCTCCTAATATTTTGGAAAAAAGGCTAAATCCAGTTATCCAGAAGTTCGAAAAGAACTGTTATATTGGCAGTATCTACGCAAGACAAACAATCCAAAAAACATTGAACATCCATAGTCTAAGTTTTCTATAGCAATGTTTTTGAATATCAGGAATCATAAATATATTAAAACCACACAATTAAATGCTAAATAAAATAAAAAACTATTGTGATGCAATTAGATTTGCCTTATCATGGACCTCCAGAAATAGGTGTACAAAACAATATCAGATAATACTAAATAAAATAAAAAACTATTTATATAATTCAGATAATACTAAATAAAATAAAAAACTAGAATTCAGATAATACTAAATAAAATACTAGAATAATACTAAATAAAATAAAAAACTATTGTAATGCAATTAGATTTGCCTTATCATGGAACTCCAGAAATAGGTGTACAAAACAATATCTTCAGGAACTGCGGATGCCTAGAATCTATCAGCAAAATATTGTAGTAAAAACTCTTAACAGCCTTATAAACCGAAATGCCAAGAACATACCAGGTTTATATAGATCAGCAACTGTGTTGGCACAAGCTCGACCAAAGACAACAATGTCGAGAAGGGAGTTTGCACCAAGTCGATTAGCACCATGAACTGATGCGCATGCTGCCTCTCCAGCAGCCATTAGTCCAGGTACCACAAAATCTGGGTTATCTCCTTTGATATGCAATACCTGCATATCAGAAATTTAACCAACACAAACTGATGTAACAATATTTACTTTAAGCTAATTGCAAAAAAAAAAAATTCACCCGAATGCGTATACATAATAATTTTGCTTTAAAGGTCAAGCTTCCCGAAACAGGAAGAGAATAATTTTCTGTAGCTATTCAAGTTGATATAAGCTTTCTTTGATATCCATTATTACCTCACCAAGGTGATTTGTTGGAATGCCACCCATATTGTAGTGGACAGTTGGCAAGACAGGTATTGGTTCCTTTGTGACATCAACCCCTGCAAAGATTGCTGCAGTTTCCGAAATGCCAGGAAGCCTCTCTTTCAAGACCTCTGGAGGTAGGTGATTTAAATGGAGATAAATGTGGTCTTTCAAGGGTCCTATAACAAAGACATTAAATTAGCAACTAGAAGCAATTCAAAAAAATGTAAAAGTTATCAACGAGAGAAATACCAAAATACAAGCAACACAAAGGGAAGTTTTTACTTCTACAGGAATGGAGATTTTAAGACTAGATTTGCAACTAAGAGTGACTTTCGCCAAGAAACGTGCCATCAAAACAAGA
The DNA here is from genome assembly GCA_018584345.1 of Thuja plicata. Classification (NCBI taxonomy): domain Eukaryota; kingdom Viridiplantae; phylum Streptophyta; class Pinopsida; order Cupressales; family Cupressaceae; genus Thuja; species Thuja plicata. Next base: position 6,219 of record MU221626.1, read on the forward strand.
AACATGACATTGATAGAAGATGTCCAAAATTGTTCATACATCTAAAGGATCTTTTGGTTTTAGTCAAGTAGAGCAACAAATATTTGTCTACACATACCAACACCACGGCCTTCACGAATTTCCATGGTCATGGATCTGGACACAACATCTCTAGAAGCCAAATCCTTGGCAGTTGGAGCATATCTCTCCATAAACCTCTCACCTTCACTATTACGTAAAATCCCTCCTTCACCACGTGACCCTGAATTTTTGGCCAATCAAAACCACAAATTAAATACTGCACAAGAATCACCTACTCCAGTTATCATCAGAATGGCATATTCTCTTAGTGGCACATAAATCAGCATAGAACCAATAAGTACTGCCTTCAATTTCTAAAAAAATTCAAATCTTTTAAAGTCAGATCCTCATTTGTTGCAGATCCTATAGCAATAAAGAGAGTACATTACCAATACCAAAACAAGTGATTGTTTCCAATAATCTTCCACAGCGACATAAATTATAATAATGTCCATGTGTGACCAAGAATAGGTTAAAGGGACTGGAACGTACAACCATTACAATAGCCAGGAACTAGAGCAAAAAGGGAACCGTTGATTCAAAGCAAAAAAAATAAAACAAGAAAGGAGGAAAAAAAAACAGAGAAATAGACATGCAGGTGTCAACCTAAAAGCCAAAGGTAATCCCACACAAGTATTAAAAAACATGTGAGGGAAGGACCTTGTCAACGGTGTAAGCCAGTGAAGAACATCAAGTAAGGGGGCCAAAAAAACAGTCAATATTTCAAGACACATTGGAGGAGCCAAGGATAATATATCATCAATCACATTAGCCATACCAATGCAAAATCTGAGAATGCTTATTGGAGAAAGCCCAAAGCGAGTTGGGTTGCTGGACACTCCTAGTGAGGGCAGTTGACTCTGCATAGGAAAACCCCTAGCACTCAAGGTCGCAGAACTGCTGATGGTAGACAAAGAAGTGGTAATGTGAGAAGCTTGGAATTTATAAAGGCATCTAATGGGTTATGGCGTCATTTATAATGAGAGAAATTTGCAAGAGTATCATCCTAGTTTAAATCCATTTGCCACAATAAGGCAGACAGTAACACCAGCTCCTATACAAATCTTAAGAATGCGGTCCAAGCATAAGCCACACAACATTCAAGGCAACCCATAACTGCACCCAGGATTTCCAAGCAAGAAAAACTAAACAAGCCAGAACGTATTATTGACATGGAATTGGACAATGGAAACTAAATAACTAATGAGCTATAAGAAAATAAATTTTTGACATTGAAACAGATAAACTATCTATTTGGTAAACTAACATTTATGAGTAAACGTGAATGAAACCTGCAAATTAATTTACTTGTATGAGAAGGTTTGTACCTTCTGTGATAAGACAACCTGCACCATATATGCCCGTTGGATGGAACTGGACAAATTCAAGATCCTAAACAAAAAAGAGAACAGCATGAGCATAGCAAGATATTGTGGATTCAGTACTAAGTATTTATCAAATGGAGGAGTCAATAATAATTACCTGTAAAGGCAGCCCAGCACGTGCAGCCATACCATTTCCATCTCCGGTACATGTATGAGCTGATGTTGCAGAGAAATAAGTTCGGCCATAACCCTGCATCAATTGCAGTATACAAAATTATGCAGGCATAGAAATGAATTTTGAGCAGTATTAATGAAATTGTTACTTCAGTAGCTCTCTATACAAGATCAATTCATTAAACCAACTCCTTACGCCTGTGGCTAAAATTGTGGAATGGGAACGAAAACGATGTATTGTGCCATCTTCCATGTTTAAAGCAAGCACCCCTCGACAGGCACCTGCAGCCAACAAATAATAATGTGGAACATATTTACTTCATCAAAAAATACAAGAAATCACATGAAAGAATTTTAAAAGAATCAATACTCTACAAGCTCCTGAATAGTTTTAGACTCTTAGGGATTAGCATCCATGTTTGAAAAATTGAACTAATTAATTAAAAAATCAGTCAAAAGCAACCAATTCATATCAATTGTCAAAGTAGCAAATAGAAATTGGGCATACAAAATACATTTTTCATGGACAGCATTTTTCCTCTACACCACAAGAAGCCACTCCCATTGCTCTAAACCCTATCTATCATATGTTTTAGACATTCAGATCCATTTTGATATGATTTATGACAGATAGCAAGTGCTGGAGGCTTGTCTTTGGAGTAATATATTTTGCTTCACAATATGGCTTATGTGACTCCCTCATAAAATTTCGCTTTAAATTTTTAAAAATAAGACTGTGAGACAAATTTGAATTGCCATTACAATGTACATACCAACAGTGTATAGTACATCTTGTTTACAGTCCCTGGCCAATAACAGAAAATTGCATGTTAGAGTAGGAAGGAATTAATCGTCATATGGGAGCTTCTCTTCAAGTATGCAATTTCATTTTGAGCTCGCTTGTGACTTTCAAGGCTCCCTGTGGATTTCAAATAATGGGATGAGGATCACTGTTTGTGGAATTCTTCAAGACTTCCCAGCTTCAGTGCTGACCATGTTTATAGATCACAAAAGAGCAATGTCCCCATTAGCAGTAAGACCCATTTAACTTTTTTTTTTTGGTCAGTAATTGATGATATTTTTTATTAATAAAATAAAGTATTACATAAGGTGCTATAAACGATAATAATCAGTTCAGGCCTACGGCCAGTTACAAAAAACTTCCAGCTCCCTCTGAGCATTACTCCCTTACAGTTAACCCAGGTTTTCCACAAAAAATAGCAAACCCTAACTTGCCTTAACTTTCCAGGCAATTACATAGATTTATATGCAATAAACTTAAAAACTTATAAACTAACAGAAGCATATCTTCGGTAGCAACATTACAAAAAACAGAGGCCCCAAAACGCCATTATTCCATCATTCATTCAGCTGGCCATGCTGCATCGAATTTCCTTACCCTTCGTGGCAAACAAGTTCGCGCCCTCCAGGGGATTGCCATTACTTCTACTTCTTTCTCTGCAATCTTGAGTGCTTCATGATTTTGAATCTCAGTTTTAACTTTCTCCCATTCTGCTCTTATCTGCAATTTGTAGTTTCTTTATCCACTTTTCCCACCCACCTTATAAAAGGCATCAACCCGTGTTCCATGGCTTCCTCCTCGTCTTCAATGCATTCAGAAAAATTTGTGCCTACCCCAGGCACCGCCCATTCCAATATGGAATCGAGGCCACCCAATAAGTCTTCAGCAAATAGAGCCTCTGCTACCCATTTTACAATATCAATCGACTCCCCCAATTCAAGCCCCCATGCCACAAACATGTATATAATTGCAGTGTTATCTCTTCTCATAAGCTGGAACTCCTGAAATTTCGGTCCCAGAACCCCTATGACGGCTTTCACCATTGGCTTGGTTTTGATTCTCACCAGTCCAGCAATTCGTTCCTTGCTTGCTGCTCCCGGGAAGGACTTCATTTGACGTTGAATCCTCATAGTGAAGTTTGCATGCATCTTTTCCGCCTTTGAAAGAAACCTGCACAATTTTAAAAAGCACGAACCAAAGCACGGAAAACTAAAAGTTGTTAGTTGTAAAATGAGTGTCTTTGTGGGGTAACTTGCCATCTTAAAACATTCCCACATCCTGCTACAAGCTGTCAAATCCATCATTGCTCTACTTAATGCATGGAATGCTAGTGTCATTTCCGTCCTTTACAATGCATTCTCTCACGGATGAAGCTCAAGTTTGAAACAATCCATCATTTCAATCATTAATGAAAGTCATCAAAATCTTTTTGATTTCCTCCATTAAATTCGGTCCATTCATCAAAGGAAGTTGAGATGTCCACCTCATCTCCCGTATGGCATGACAGCACACCCTGCCACCTCACTCTACTTATGCGATCTTCGTGCTCTTTTCCATTGCCATAAGACCAACCGCCATCTATAATAAGGGATTGTAAAGATATCCCTTCACCCACGCCCACTTCAATTTGAATTAATTTGCAAGAAGGAACTATCTATTGGATTTTAAATATTCCATTTTTAGTTCTCCCACTTTGTCAAAAGTAATGGCCCATTTAGATAGAACATCTACCTCTTTATTACCTTCCCGGTAGGTGTGGGTGATTCTGAATTCTGCAAAAGTCCTGATCAAATTCATAACTGATATTATTATTAGTTGAAGGTGCCAAGCTTCTGTTTGACCATTTTTAAAAGCATTGATTAACACAAGCGAATCACCCTCCAAATGTAATTTATGTATTCCTAATGAGGATCCCATTCTGACTGCTAATAATGCAGCATTCCCTTCAGCTACATTGTTGGTTCCTACCCTTAGCTTCTGAGCTCCAAAAGCCACAATCTCCCCATTATGGTCCCTTAAAATTGCACCAGCACCCGATGGCCTCGGATTGTCCTTCAAGGCCCCATCAAAATTGGCCTTGATCCAGCCCTCCTCATGCTATCCAAGTAACATCTTCTCGGAGTTTATGCTTACCCACCCCCCAAGAACCCACCTGACCATTTCTACACTTCAATCCAGGCCGAGCCTATTGTAATTTCTGATCATCAAAGTGAAAGGTGTAGAGATTGGAATTTTGGAAGCACAAGCATTAATTACTTCTTCGATGGTGTGGTTTATTATGTGTTTTAGTCTCATGATATCTTCTTTTTTATCCTGAAAGAGCCTTCGATTTCGCTCTTTCTAAACCTCCCAAATGAGTATAGAAGGACTAGCTATCCATGCTAAAGAGAAAGTAGACCTCATTGGTGGTTTAGACCATCCACAAAAAATATCTTTTAACTTGTTTGGGAGGGGACCTTGCCACCCCAATTTCTCCTTGAGCATCTCCCAGCATTGTGAAGTAATTTTGCAAGTTACAAGCAAATGAGTGACATCCTCTTCGCCATTCTCACAAAGCAGACACCTAGTCGGTCCCTGGATTCCAAATTTTTGTCTCCTCAAACCAGTTAATATCCTTTCTTTGGTTGCAATCCAAGCAAAAGCACCTGCTTTGGGAAGGCAGTCTTTACTCCAAAGTAGCCTTGTGGGCCAATCCTCCGAGTCATAAGTTCTCTCAAGAAGCTGATATCCAAGTTTAACTGAGTATTTGCCACTACTAGCAGCACACCATCTAATTACATCCTCCTCATTCGTGATAGTCACACATCGATTCTCTAAAATCTCTTTCATTAATGCTGCTTGCTGGTCATTAAGTCCCATATTATCAATCTTTTTCCATCCCCAAACACCACCTAGAGGACCCTGCTGCATTTCCACATAATGGCTCAACTGTTGACCCCAACTAACTGAAAAAAGTAACTTCAGCTCTTGATAAGCTGGATTAACTGATAACACAGGATAGTCGTTCCATGAATCATCCCAAAACTTGACCTTCCCTCCATTGCCAACCTGCCGTGTTAGGTGTTGGGTGATAATTGGTCTCCAACTAGTGATAAAATTCCACACAGCCGAGCCTTTTGGAGGGTTTGGTGTAGTGAGGATTCTCTCATCGGCCATTGAATCCAAATATTTTGCCTCCAAAATTTTAACCCAGAATAAATCAGGGTTTTGAAAGATGCTCCAGATTAACTTTGCTCCCAGAGCTTCGTTCATTAAATTCCAATCCCTCAATCCTGCACCCCCATCAACTTTTGATTTGCATACTTTTTTCCAAGCTATAAGAGGTCGTTTATCTTCCTCATTTTTACCATTCCAAAGAAATTTCCTCACTCTCTCAGCAACAATCTAAATTGTTTTTGTAGGAATCTTGAGGCAAGTCATTGAAAAAATGGGGATAGCACTTATAACAAATTTAAGTAATAATATCCTTCCAGCAAATGTTAGCCATTTGCTCTTCCACCCTTCCAGTCTTTTGGAACATTTCCCCACTAGTTCTTTCCACAGACTAGCTTTTGAAGCATCTTTGAATAGAGGTATTCCAAGGTATTTACTTGGTAACCTGCTTGCCCTTATGTCTATTATTCTGCATATATCTCTTTGCTTACCAAGGTCTACATTAAAGAAGTAAATCTCTGATTTATTCCAATTAATGCACTGTCCCCAAGCACTACTGTATTGATCCAAAGTTTCTTTCATAACTCTTGCTTCTCGAAGGGAGGCCTCTCCCATTAAATTAGTATCATCAACAAACTGCAGATGTGTAATAGGATCCAGTCCACCAGCCATTTAATACAACCTTCCAAACCCCCAACTGCCTTTTAGCTCTAATCAATCGTCCCATTGCCTCTGCCATGATAATAAAAAGAAAAGGGGATATCGGGTCTCCTTGACAAATACCTTTATTGGATTTGAAAAAGCCTTGTGGGCTACCATTTACTAAAACAGAAAATCTTGGAGTATTGATACAGCTCTCCACCCATTGAATCCATTCCTTGCAAAACCCAAAATATTGGAGGACCTTAATTAGGAAAGCCCTATTAACAGCATCATATGCCATCCGAATATCAAGCTTGATCGTCATCTTTTCTGTTTTATTCTGTTGGAGGGTATGAATAATTTCATGGGCGACAATGATCCCCTCATAAATAGATCTGTCAAGAGTAAAACCACTTTGTTCCTCTGAAATTATAGACTGTATAATGGTTTTCAGTCTATTCGCCATGACCTTGGAGATAATCTTATAAATTGTATTACATAGCGAGATTGATCTAAAGTCTTCAAAAGATAATTTGTCCTCTTTCTTTGGAATCAGAGTGATGAAGGTGTTATTTAAGTCCTAGAATAAAAAGCCCCCAGCCCTAGACTCCTCCACCACCTCCCACACCTCAAAACCAACCAAGTCCCAAAAATGTTAATAGAAAATAGTTGAAAAGCCATCTGGACCAGGACCTTCTGGGCTCCAATATTAAAAACCGCCTTTTTTACTTCCAACAGAGTGCATGGTTGCTTAAGCATTTCATTCTGAGCTGTCGTGATGCATTCTGAAATGATATTGTGGATATCCAGCTCCGATTTCAGATCAATAGAATCATCCCATAAAATGTTTTGGAAATATCTAATCGCCTCCTGATTTATTTCCTCTGGGTCTTGCACTAAATCACCATCATTATTCTGAATTGAAAAAATCTTATTCTGAGATCTTCTCACTTTAACAGAGTTGTGAAAAAAGGAAGTATTTTTATCTCCTTCAATAAGCCATAATTCTCTTGACTTCTGTCTCCAATAAGTTTCTTCCCTACCTAAGACTTCACTGTATAGTTTTTTCAACCTGTTTTCTTCCAAGAAGTCTGCTTCGTTCATCCCATTTGCAATAACATTGGAATGTAAGGTATCTAAATCCGTTTCTAAGGATTCTTTTTCAGCAAAAATATTTTTGAAAAGATCTCTATTCCATCCTTTCAAGTGTTCTTTTAAGTATTGCAGCTTTTTAAAAAGGATAAAGGCCTTGTTACCTCTTCTTTGTGGTGCCTGATTCCACCACAGTTTCACTTGATCGCTGAAGGAATTGGATCTTAGCCACATGGCTTCAAACTTGAAAGGAGCCCTGTCTGGTGCTTTGTCCTCCTGTAATCTCACATTGATCAGATAATGATCAGAACCAATCAAAGGTAATATCTCAGCGATACATGTCCAATTGGTGGCAGCCCAATTTCCTGCCAAAAGAAATCTGTCCAGCTTTTCAGCTATGTTTAAGAATCCACTCCTCCTGTTACTCCAAGTGAATTGCCCATTTCTTAAATCAAGATCTACCAAGTCATTATTAGTCACAAAATCTGAAAAATCCTTTTGACTTTGTCTAGCCCATCCAAGCCCACCTTTTTCTCCGTTGGATTTAAAATTGCATTGAAATCTCCACCTAAAAGGAAGATATCATTAGGATTTATATTGAGGAGCTCTGATAGATCCTGCCAAAGAGCTCGTTTTTGAGCTGGATTGCTTGGGCCATAAATGTTTAAAGATTGAAACCATGTAAGGAGTTGTTTTGACTTTACTTCCACCCAAATCCAAAATCTCTTGCTTTCCCTAATAGTCACTTCAACAATTGAATCAGCCCATAGAATACATAATCCCCCAGAAGCACCAATAGCCTCCGAGAAACATCTCCATCTATTGAATTTATTTGCAAACACAGGAATCTCATCTCCACTAATCTTTGTCTCTTGTAGAAAAATAACATCTGCTTTCACCTGATCAAAGGCTCTTTTGATCAAGCGAACCTTGTCAGGGGCATTGCAGCCCCTGACATTCCATGATATGATTTTCATTGCGCTCGGGGAGGGGCAAAGCTCATCCCTGACATCAGCAATTTAGACTGGTTTGCTGCACTACCAGCTAAGGCTAATTTAACCTTATTTGATTTTCTTCCCCCTTTTTTTCTCCTAAAGAGGGTTTTAATTTCTCAGAAGGATATTGCTCAATTGTCCTAACTTCCTTCACACTATAAGTGTCTGAAATGCCAAATTCATCATTCTCTTCCTCATCCGTTTGTGAAATGTAATCTGAATCATAATCACTTGTCTTACCACTGCTATCTTTGACATTATCAAAGGAAGAATCTAGGTTTCTCATAGGAGATATTTGAATATCTTTAAAACCTTCTTCCTCAGCAAATTTAGATACATTGGTATTATTCATCATACCTAGATCCTCAACAAGCAAGCGCAGAGGAATAACATTTTGGATCATACTGTAGTTGCAATCAGGTTCGGGTGAATACGAAACAGTAGAGATTTCCCCAATAGTCTCCCAGCCCCTACCCTTATTTTCCAAATCTACACCACTCCTTCTGGGATTTTGGGAGTTCTCTTCGGGGTTTTCCAAATTTCCTAAGAAAGGTTTGGTTGTTGGTGAAGACACAGATTCTGATTCAAATTTTTGCCCCTTTATTCTGGTGTTATCCATATCTTCAAGTTTATCCCCTTCAGGGGCTGTTATGTTTCCACCCTCATAACTGCCCAAGTGTGGATTGTGTCCATTACTTTCCTCTCTCCATTCGTTTGCCATAATCCAATCAATCATCTCTTTAGTGCTGCCTTGTGATATCCCTAGGGTTTTTGTATCGGCCATTCTCTCACCCACTTTCTCTGAGACTATCATTTGAAGTTCTGAATCTGATTTCTGATTCCAAAGCCTTTGTTCAGTGATTTGGATAATCTTACTGTTAATCATATTAACTTCTCTAGATTTACCTTTCCTATTACTATAAACACCAGTGTCCATGTTTTCAGTAGTGTTATCATCTTGAGGATCCCTTCATTCTCCACTATCAATTTTTGTTTCCAAACTCTAGTTCTAGTTGTGATTAATAGAGTATCGGGTAGGGGGTGAACCTCTTGCCACAAAATCAGAATTTTTGGGCATGTTGACAAGTTGCTATCCATTAAGCATTCTTCTGCCTTGAGGAAACTACCTAGGTGGTTTCCTAATATGCTTAGGGTTTCAAAACCCCAATATTCGTGTGGTAAATTTGGTAGTTTAAACCAAATGGGTAGTTCTTTTATCTTTTCCTTTTCTGGGTCAAAATTATGAGACCATTCAATGATGTAAAGACCTTTTCCATCAATCAAAAAAGGGTCGTTTTTCAACACCCATTCTTTAACTTGGGAGGATGGGGTTGTGACCAGATAGAAGTCGTTTGCCATTGTCTTCAATGTGAAGGCTTGTCCCCACAATTTGTTACACCAATCCCTAATCTTTTTTAGAGAAGGCCATTCCCCAGCCCATTTCAAAAAGAAAGCATGACTTTCTAAAAAGCTAACAGATTCATTCCAAACAACATTTGCAATTGAAATGGTAGAGACATTTGCAATTTCTACCCTAGGAAATACCTTAGAGGGTGTCTCCACTGCCTTTTCCACCACTTTCGGTTTCCAAAACTTTTTTTCAATCCTTCTGAAGTCAAAGAAACGCTCATTCGGTCTCTGGTTTTCACTATTTGGGAATCTGAGGTTTGTTCCCATGGCCATAGCTCTGAAGCTAGCCTGCCCATTAGACACAGGATGTTTCAACCCTCCACGAGGGTTTTGAGAATGATTCCTCTGTGGCTGATCCCTCTCCATTTTAGTATTGTTAGAGCGTGATCGGTAGCCCCAATGGTTTCCCGAATAGTCCAAGCCCACATGGTTGATGAAGGGTCGCTGCATTTGTATCTGCCCGGGCTGCTTCCAGTAGCCGTTGGGTCGAAGTTTTTTCAAACGCCCACCTCCCGCCCATTCTCTGTGTTGCTCCATCTATGTTATTCATCAATTTAAATTGTTGAACCTTGGCTGTAAGCTCTACAGGCAAGAAGCCCCACTATTTCACCAAGGGTCAAGGTAACAACTCTCCATTGAGAACCACGGTAGAGAGCGACCCCTGGGGACTTGAACCTTGGTTGTAGGCACTACAGGCAAGATGCCCCACCATTTCACCAAAGGGCCAAGCCCAAGAACCATTTAACTTTTACAGAGCTATAAGTTGGCTAGAAATTGTTGCACATAGATGTATCAGCCATGCAAGAGACTTTCCAAGGTCCTTAAATTATAATTTATGATGTGGACTAGAAAAGGTTATGACTAAGTGCATATCTTCATGGTGCTTACAGACCACATTTGTTTTCTTGCAGTTCATATGCACAAAGCTTTATATCCTATCCAGCATGATGAGCAAGTTTGTGACACCTCTATCTTCTAAAGTTAGTTTTCTACAAACCTCCAAGTTTCCAGGTTAAAGATCACAGTAAATTCTGCATTAGAAGGTCCCATGCGTCCAGTTATTCCCTTGGGCAAATTCACTGAATTCTCCAATCAAGTCCCTTGTACCCAGTACCTTCTTTTAGACTTTTTTATGCTATACAAGGCAAGTGTCCTTTCTTCACATGATGTTAGGTTAATGTTTTGGGAACTATTTGATAGATTAAAATGGCTCACGCTAATTGTCTCGTTTATGGGATACATTTCCAGGACTGTGTTTCTTATAATAAAAATAAATCCCCGGAATAACAAACAAAGCTGTATATATAAAATCATTTTCTTCTACTGAAGAAAAAAATGCTACCCAAACTGGAGGGATTACTTTATGGATCAAGTTCCTATAGCTCATGGAGATAGGCACATTATTTTTCATTGTAACATCAATACAAGTCTTACCATCATCATCCATGATAAGATCCAGTGCAAAGTATTCCACGAAGAACTGAGTGTTATGTTTCATTGCCTGCCCATAAAGTGTGTGTAGTAGAGCATGGCCAGTTCGGTCCGCAGCACAGGCACAGCGATATGCTTGTCCACCTGCATCAAGACCCATTTCATACAATTAATATCAAACAGAAATGCATACAAAGCTTCCATAAATGATAGATTAAGGCAACAAGCAAAACCCTGCAGTTTATCTACGCTGACACATGCTGAACATCCATTCACACAGAACTCCAAACAAACCTTTTCCAAAATCTAGACTTTGACCACCAAATGCGCGCTGGTAGATCCTTCCATCTTCAGTTCTTGAAAATGGTAGTCCATAATTTTCCAGCTCAATAACAGCCTTTGGTGCCTCCCTGCACATATATTGAATAGCATCTTGGTCGCCTACATTCACAAGTGAAACATATTTCACTTTCAATCTCATGGTTTTAACTAGAAATTTATCTTGAAAATCATAAAAAGTTGGATAGCAATGCAAAGCATCTCTTTGTGATAATTTAATGAATAACAGACATAATAAATTCAGCTTTTATAATTTATCGAAGCATAATGGAGTAGAATTTGGGTGCAAAGTGCGACAATGACATGCTACCCCAAAAACAATGAAGCCCACCATTCCAACCCCAAAATGTGGGCAAAACAGAGTAAGTACTAGATACAGTGGAAGCCAGTGGTAGCAGTAGAAAGAATTTCAATTGTAATCTAAACATAGGTTCATAGCTCCCAGAATAAATAGCATTGTCAAGTATTAAAAAATAGCATAAAGAAGGATAAGGACTCTAGAAAGAAAAATAAGTAATTACCAAGCCAATCGCTTCCCTTTACTGTATCATACATATGCCACCTCCAGTCATCTTCACTCATATTTCCCAAAGCTGCATTGATTCCACCCTGCATATACTTTTGGATGTTACTGATGTTGTAATTATATAATCCAAACATCAAGTGTTGGCCAGGTATATTGCAAATAGACAAGATTCTAAGTATAGTTAGAATCTTCAAAAGTTTTTTATATATATTATTGCAAAAATAGAGTTTGCATTTTACAGCATTATTTAAGCATTAACTCAAATTTAATGAAATTACATTTAAAATGACTGAATGGAATACTCAAATTCATCTAAATACAGAGCGTTTACTTCCTCTTCCAGTTCTGGAAGTTTCTGAATTCAAGAAATTTAGGGCATCTAAACACTAAAGCACAAATACAAAAATAAGTTTTGTTTTCTCGGCAATAACTTTCTCTCTGCCCAAACTTGTCGCATAATCCACTATCATTTGAAAAGATTAAACAAATTGAATCATCCAATTTGTATGAAAAACACTGGTTTCTCTCAGTTCAAAATTTCTAGAGTACTCTACAGTCTAAACTACCAGAGCACAACTATAAATATCATCTTGGTTTTCACTGCAAATATTTACTCTGCCTTCATTTGTTGTGTAGCCTGGTATCACTAATAAAAGCTTAAACAAACTAAATCGTCATCTTATAGAAAACAATGAACTCTAGCTTCTCTCGATTCCAAATATTTAGGGCACCCTAAACTGCTAGACCACAAATATGAACCTACTGTGATTTTCTCGTTAATATTATTGTTTAATCTTCATTTGTATTTGTGGCTTGATTCAATAATATCAAAATAATTTTTTTAAAATTGCAGAATAAGAAATTATTTCCTTCACATCATAAAGAAATTAGGACAATCAAACTTACTATAAATTTATGTGCAAATATTTTCACGTTGTCTTCAATTGTTTCATGATCCCGAATTATTTATAGAAATTAAAATTTAAATCATTTTAAGTAACTTCTTTGCACAATAAAGACTCGTTGCTGTCAGTTCGAAAATTTGGAGCAAACTACACTAGCAGGCCATAATATGAACATGACATTAATTTCCACTGCGACTACTCTCCTCGGTGTTCATTTGTTGCAAGATTCGATAAACTCTTTAAAATTGTCGTATTAAACAAATATAATGAAATTTCTGAACAATTAAATGATCCTCGCTGTGCCTCAAACAGAGTATAAGGTAAATACTTAAGGTGGTGAAGACACAGTTTAAACAAGCGATGCACCTGCGCTGCAACGGTGTGCGATCGAGTGGGGAAAAGTTTGGTAATACAAGCTGTGTTAAATCCATGCTCGGAAAGCCCTATAGCAGCTCTTAAACCAGCCCCTCCTGCTCCAACAACCACTGCATCGTACGTATGATCAACGATCGTGTAAGAAGAACGCCCTCCTACCTGTAAAAAAATTAATGTCCTCAGCATACACATTTCAAAAGAGCAGCAAAAATAATTAACAAGGGTTAACACACATACCGGCGAGGCATCTGAAGATGCCGATCTAGAAAAAATCAATCCATTTTGATACAATCGTTTGCTTGAAACTGCATAAGAAGAAGAAAGTTTATGTGCAACCCTTCGCCACATTCTTGCGGGATTCCAATCACTGAACTCTCAAAACCCTCCTCTTCAAGGAAAAAATTTGTTGTGGCAGGAAAAGATCGTGCAGCTCTGCAATGTCTATATGTATAAGTAGGCAATAAAATAATGATCATGCGATGCAAAAATGTAAATGAGCACGCCCGTGTTTGTTATTTCAGAAGTGAGATATCCTGATAAATTATATGTTAAAAAATTGTTGAAGTTGAATTTGCCAACTAAGAAGAATATGTGTTTAGATTTCTAGTGGAGAATAACGCGGCCACACTTCCTAGTGTTTGCATGTAATTAGAATATCCACATATTTGCCTTTAACTTGGTGACGTGGGATTTTGGCACAATAAAGTTGCCCGTCAAAAATGATGGCTTTTCAACAGACAAAGATACATTGATAACAAAGAGGACGCATGGTATGTGTACATATTCTCTTCCACAAACGTGGTAAAGAAAAGTGTTAATGGATCAAGTATTGATGTAAATATGCATTAATCATTATTTTAAGTATTTAAAATATTTTTTCCTAATTTACAATATAGATTTGACTTCTTAACAAGAGAAAATGAAACCTCCAAACAATACAATCAAAAGAATATTCTTAATTGAAAAAAAATAAGATATATTATAAAAATTAAAATTTAAAGATAGTAGATATATCACTAGATAAGATTATAATATCTTATAGAGAGGTTGATAAGAATTTTAAAAAATGTTAAAATTCATTTTATAATGTGATGGTAAAGTGGTGGTGGTGATGTTGTTATGGTTACCGAGATTCAAACCCCTGCTAGGCTATTGTGATTATAGGATTGTGTCTTCATTGATCCAATGTACCCATGAGTTTGAGTCTCATCATTGATGGTTTTATTAGCATTCATGTGAGAAGTTTTGTAGAAGTTCATACTTGTGCTCCTTGCTCTTGTTGGGTTGTTGTGCAAGCAGGCCTTGTGTCTGTATTGGGCTATTGTGCTCACGAGTTTGGATTGTTAGGTGTTCATGCCAAATAAGATCAACCATATGTGTTCATGCCAGGAATGAGGTCCATTGTTTGTGGCCTCACTAATTCATAACTCGAGATCAAAAAAAGTATTCACTGACAAAAAAAATGAACTAAAAAATCTTATGAAAAGGTTGACAATAATCATAATGAAATGTTTCTAAAAAATTAGCTAAAAATTCATATTGATAAGCATGATGATAAAGTGTTAGGGACAATTAACTAGGCAAGGAGAAAAAAAAAGTTAAGGAAAGTTACAAGTAGCATGAATAATAGGAAAAAGATGGAGATATATTAATAAAAAAAATCTAATTGTATTCTTAGATATGTTTAGTAGCTATGACGAAATGAGTTTTGATGAGAGGTGATAGTAATATAGTTAGAAACAAGACGCAAATCGCCAAGTTCCTGCCTTTGGCTTTATTTGTTTGAAGTGCTTAACAAAAGGTAAAGATTGAAGGGGCGGGGTCAACATGGAGAGCATTAAGCGCATTTTCTAACTTGTAAATAAATTCTACAGGGCAAGCTAGTCATTTCAAATATGCGGAATGATATTTTCATACAATCATTGGTATTGAGGTGTGGAGGGTTCAACGCATATAGTTTCAAGACAATATTGATAATGCTTAAATTTTTAGATAAATAGGAGTGTTAGATTTACGATGTTTGGTTTTTATAATTATTCTAGTATGAAAATGTAGAAGATGGCAATGTAATTTACAAGTCAAATAAATTTGTAAAGTTTCTTTAAATATATTTGATTGTTTGAAAAATTAGTTTGCAAGAATAATTTTAAGATTTATTATTAAAGTCTGTATATCTCAACATAGAGAATATCTACTACTTTCACTGTAAAAATAGTTAATCTAAAAGTTTGAAGTTGTCTTCAAAAAGGGTTTCAATTATAATCATAAGTGTCATCTTCATGCTAATAGCTTTTTATGGTGGCTTGGAATTGATGAGGATAAATTCAGAGTTTAAATAAAAGAAATTCAATTTTGGTAAGGTGCATAATTGTGGTTGATTTGAAAATTAGTACATTGTTTTATTCATTTTATGATGCTTTGATTACTTCTTTTAGGTTGTGATATTGCTATCAGGATTCAACTGTGTACTTCATTTAGGGTTATATATATCTTGATGTGTTTGTTATAGTTGAATAAGATTGTGATACTTGTATGCACATTCTCATTTAAAAATTATCGGGAATGATACATTTACACATAGAATTGTAAGAAATTTAGTTTTGGTAAGGTGCATAATTGTAGTTCATTTGACGATGCAATATTTAGGTAAAATGGTAGGAAAGTAATAATATTCGGGATAGAGTATATTTGATTTTTTTAGATTTAATTACTATGCCTAGATATGTCGATTAGGGATGTATTCTTCATTTGAATTGGGAACAGGCAAGCAGGTTGAGTTTGAAACTTTACTAATGTTGAGCAATGTGGTTGATTGTTTGTTGTTTTGTGTTGATTGAATGTGATTGAATTAAAGATGTAACATTTAGGTAAAATGGTAAGAAAGTATTAAGATTTGGGATAAGGTGACCCAAAAAAATGTGATAAGTACATTGTTTTATTCATTTAATGATGCTTTGATTACTTCATTTAGGGTTTTATATAGACTGATGTGTATGTTATAGTAGAATAAGATTGTGATATTTGTATGCACATTCTCATTTAAATATCATTAGGTATGATACAAATTTATGCAAAATTATAGATGAATTTATATGCATGCATATATATTTAAATTTGTGTGAAGAAGTTATCGTAATTATTGACAAGATTTTTCAAAATATCGTAACTTGTGTACGCAAATATTTGCAAGTATATGCTTACATGTATACAATATATAATTATTTAGAGTTGTGCATGTGTGTGTGTGTGTGCCCAAATCTTTTTTAACAATATTTGTTGCATGTATGCAATATATAGTTTTTCATGCATGCATGTGTCCAAATATTTTTCCAGCATATATTGTAAATAAAATCATTAAAAATGTTTAAAGTATTTGATAGAGTTGTAATATAGATATGATTTAACAATTTTGTAGTTGCTTAGCACTTGCTTAGTGACATATAGAACATAGTTTTTTTAATACAAGGAAATGAAAATCAAAATGGTTAAAATAATTAAAGATATTAAAATATGGCACATATTTGAACACTTATACTCGAGTGGTCCCACAATAGTGGGTTGCACTTTTTTGCCAACTTTGACATTGAAATGAACATTTTGAAATAAAACTTCACATTCAAACACCTATTGCTGTAAAATCGTTAGGAATTTGAAGATGATGTAAAGTAGTGATTTTTAGCATTTTGTTTGTAGATTCTATATATTTTTTTTAGAAATTTTTGGAATCGATTTGTATCCATTTTTCCATCTCCTTCCAAAAGTAGTTTTTAACATAAAACAACATTTTTAAAGAGCAACATTCACTTAGTTGTGCATAACTTTTTTTCTAAAAAGGATAAAAATGTAATTCTTTCAAATTTAGGTTTGTAACATCGATATCAGTGTATCAAATTGGTTTCATTCATTTTTGTTGAATATTTTATAGTTTATTAAGTTTGAAAGTGACGTTAACTATAATTTAGACATAGGTTCATTTATTTGCCCCTAACTTGTTATGTATATATCGAATTTCCTCTTTTTTTTGTCAGAAAGAGAACATCAATAGCCAACATTTAGATATTTTCCAAAAAAAAAATGCAGTTTACTATTTTTCCATAAGCATCGAACAAAGAAGTTGGTATATGGTGAGAAACATATGTTTAATAAAACTAAAAATACAAAGTCATAATAAACTCAATATATGTTAAGATCATAATAATTCAAAAACCTCATTTCAAGTAGGACCATCTTGCATATAGGTTTGTCAAGATTGTTCTATTTGGGCCTTGAACTAGATCTTCGAAGGCCAAACATCTACAGAAATAAGTTGATTTTGGGGGAGAAGCCCGTACTAGGGGCCTTGGGTTAAACAAATGTTCGCTCGAATGGGGTTCGACCGAACCCCATGGCCTTCGATCGAACACACCTTCAACAGGACACATGTGGCACAAACAATTATGCAACACCCCGCATGGAATTTACTAACCGCCCATGTTCGCTTGAACTAGATTGGCCAAATCTATTTTTTTATTGATCAATTGGGTATAATTTAAAAAAAAAATCAAAATAAAGATAATTCACATTTTTTGAATAAGAAGATAATTTGTGTTTGTGTAGATTTTTCAAGGGCATTTTTTGAACAAAGGAAATGGGAAATAAAAGGACAAGGACAAATAAAACTGCACAAAAGTGGTCACCTAGTTGATAACAAAGAAATCATGACATTGTATTGACACATCATCATAGAACTAGAGCAGGTATGCATCTCTCTCTCTCTCTCTCTCTCTCTCTCTCTCTCTCTCTCTCTACTTGACTTACTGTATCTATAGTCCTTTTAGTCTCTTTGTGTACTCTTTTTTTCTATTGCATATAAGGAAAGTAGCAGGGTAGCTTACAAAGTTTACGAATCATTATAGTGGGGCAGGGCGTATAGCCACAACTAGATCAAAAAAAGCCTCAAAATTACAGATTGATAATATTACGCTAGATACATATAATATTGTTGAAAAAGCTACATCAATTGTTATTCAAGGGGGTCTTCATGTTCAGCATCAGACTCATTAGAGTCAGAAGAGACTAGAGTATCCAATTATTTCATGTGCACCTAAGATGGGCTCAACATTAGTAGCTAGACCTGGGTTACCCTTCTTCACCTGTTGGAGGAACTCGGTGAGGAGGTTGTTGAAAGTTGTCCCAGTCTGATTGGTGGTGTATCCATGGGTTATATCTTTCTTTTTAATGAAACCTTTTCCCTCCCTAAGAATCTGGAGAAATTTGCTCTCTTTGAGCTTCACCACCGCTATGACCTGTAGAGAAATTTCCCTACCAAAACATCATCATTCCTAGGCTTCCAAATATTCCATGATACAACAAAGGAAAGTATAGACCAAAAAGAATTGCAAAATTTGTTGTTGTTGATACTCCCAGAAATGATGTTCAGAACTAGGAAATGAGTATTGAAAGTAAGCCCAAATATTTTCCAGATTTCAGAAGCAAATAGACATTCAAAGAACACATGTAATACTAATTTAGGGTTTTTACAAATAGAACAGAGGTTGGGTTCCCCCCAGGTTTCTTGAAGGGTGGTTTGTGGAGCAGATTTCTCCAAAGGAAGCAGGTTAGCTTAGGTTCCACAGGCCTAGACCATAAAGAGGCAAAGTACTTGTTCCAGTCTGGGTGGGGTACATCGAGGTTCCATTTGGAATTAGCATGGGATAGGATGGAAGGATTGAAGGTGCTCTTTTGGTAAAGGAACTTGTTCTTGACTAGGTGGAGGGGGGAGTTGTCAGACCAAACAAGATGGGAGGAGCAAGTACTAGGGGAACAACAGGCCACAACTCTCCCTAGGGACTCAAGGGTAGCAGCAAGAATAACGTAGGTCCTCTTATGGGTCTGGGGGAGGTTGAATTCTGCAGCCAAGGTATCCCATGGAAGGAGCCTACCCTCATGCAAAATGTCTTAAAAATATATGATGCCTTTCTCTGCCCATTTTTGGGTTGAGCATCCCTATAGCAAAGCCAGGGGTTTGCTATTGTGCTCTAGATTCCACCATATAGATTTATCACCGCAGATCACTCCATTGCCTGTTAATGGGGACAGGTTGGTTAGGAACCTCCTAACATGTTTCCAGCTCTTCCAAATAGCTCTGAAGACATTAGAGCCTTCAGCTTTTACCTTGCACTCCAGGCCTAGCAAGTCTGTGAAGCTCATCTTATTCCAATACTTAGACTTGGCAGGATGGCCTCTGCAAACGTTGTGCCTAATAAGGATCTTCCAGGGTTCTTCCCCTACTGCTTCTTTAGCAATCAATTTGACTGCTAGGGAAATGCCTTGGATCTTGAGGTCTTTGAGACCTAAACCTCCCCATAATTTGTCTCTAGTGCACCACACTCAAGATACTGCATGTGAATTTTTGTTGCCCATATTGTCTGACCAGAGAAAGTTCCTGACAATCTTTTGTATTCGTGCAAATTGATTCTGGTTAAAGAGCCATGTGGAAGAATAGTAGATAGGATAGGATGAGAGAATATTTTTGCAAACTTGTAGCCTACCCGGAAAGGATAGGAGGTTGCTTCCCCATTTATTTAGTTTTAGGAGGATTCTGTCTTTAATCCAGTTCCACATGTTGTTGATATTAGGTTCCACAGCAAATGGAATGCCTAGGTACTTAACAATATGGTTGGGACCTCCCCATTTAAGCCCAAATATGCTCCACCAGAGTGGGGGATGTTCCTTCCACCCCAGCATAATTAATTTAGCAATGGATATCTTGCTTCCTGAAACTTGGTAGAACAAGTCTAACTTGGCCATGAGTATGTCCATGTTGTCTTCCTCAAGGTTCATGAGAATTGTAGTGTCATCTGCAAAATGGATGTTTGAAACTTCTTGGCCATTGGGAAGGGTTATACCTTTGACTCTAGGGGATAAGGAGTCATCCCTTAAGAGATAATGGAGGGAGACTGCTACAATAACAAAGAGGGAGGGGGCAAGGGGACACACATGTATGATGGATCTCGAGAGCTCAAAGGCATTAGATCTGACTCCATTGATTTCAACTGTCACTACAGCTCCATTCAGCAGAGTGGTTACCATATTGCAGAAAGAATTGGGGAAGCCAAGGTTTTCAAGCATAGAAAGGATGAACTTCCACTCAATCCTGTCATATGCTTTCTCATAATCTATGAGTAGCATTGAGCAGTTATGTCCAGAGGTTTTAGCCCATTCTAGTGATTCCCAACATGTGAGGAGGTTTTCAAGTATGTACCTAGCTTTAACAAAGCTAGTTTGGGTGCTATTAATCACTTTGAGGAGAATGTTCATAAGTACTAGAGAGAGAGCTTTGGCCAAAATCTTGTAGCCAACATTTAGTAAGGTGATAGGCCTCCAATTTTTGATGAGGAGTCTGTTTCCCTCCTTGGGGATCGACTTAATAAGTCCTGTATTGATAGATGGGTCAAGGGATCTTGCTTTAATGGCTTCTCTAAAGGTCATGAGGAAACTCTGGCTTATCCACTCAACATTGTTTTTAAAAAAATCCATTGTTAGGCCATCAGGGCCGGTGACTTTGTCATTGGCCATGCTCTGAATGGAATCACCGATTTCTTAGATAGAGAGTTCTCTCCCAATTTATCTAGCATCCTCCTCTAAAATCTTACTAGGGATGATACTTTTGATTTTCTATCTAGCATCCTCCATGGAGTTATCATCTTCTGATGTGAACAACTTGTTGAAAAATTCTGAGAAGGTAGTGGCAATATCCCCTTGATTAGTAATGTCAACATCCTGATCTCTAATACAAGTATTCCTATCCCTCGCTTCCTTCTTATTAAGTGTATGCAAGAAGAATTTTGAGCCTCTATCTCCCAGATTAAGCCATTTGGCACTGGCACAGACCTTAGCACCCCTGGTTTTATCCAATTGTAGATGCCTAAGGGCATCTCTGCAACTCATAACTCTGTCTAGGAGGGTAAGGTCATGGGGGTGGTTCTGAATCTGGAGCTCTGCCTCTTGGAGGCCTTCAACCAACTTGAACTCTTCCCTCCTCCCATCTTTGGCTCTCTTTTTGACCACCACCTTAAGCATTCACTGCCAAGAATTGGTGGTTTGGTTCCACCTGCTTGCCTCAGATTCATGATTAGCAATAGACTCATTAAACCAGATAATTATTTTGATTGCCGCCTATACATATGGATCTTTGAGAAGAGAGGAGTTGAGTACAAATCTTGTCTTCCTTCCCTTTGTTGTTGCCTTATCAGTAATGAAGTGGATGGTGGTAAGAACGGGGTGATGGTCAGAGAGGGCGAATGGGTGGACCTTGACACTATTGTCCAAGGGTGTGGGGGGACAACTGAAGAACTGTTTGTTCATGTAGATCCTGTCAAGCCTGAAGTGTATCCTCTTCTCTCCTTTTTGAAAGTTGGACTAGGTGAACCAAAAGACCTTAGATCACTTTTCTTTCCTGCCAAGGGGTCAAAGAGATTAAGTTTAGACATCATCATGTTCCAAAATATCATTGCATTGCCCTGCCACTCAAATCTGAGGCCTCCTACTTTGTCTTGGGCCCCTTCAATGATATTAAAGTCTCCAGCAATAATCCATGGAATGTCTTCTAGCTTTGAAATCCACTTCCATAAATCAATCCTAGTGTTGTGTTTGTTTGGGGCATAAATGGAGCATACTCCAAAAGTAGTATCATCTTCTCTAAAAATAGTCCAAACGGCTTTGTTACATGGAGAGAATCCCCAAATCTTCACTGCTTTCCTCCACTTTGGTCCTACTAGGATCAAGGTACCTCCCTTACCCTTTTGATGTTTAGTGGAGAATGCTTCAAAGTCCTTCCAAATGCATTTTAATGCAATCTCTAGGGAGAACTCAATTGCTTTGACCTCTTGAATCATAAGAATGTCTATCTCCTTGTTGAGTTGCAGAAACCTCTTGACCACATACTTTCTGTCAGAGGATTCTAACCCTCTAACATTCTATGAGGCACATTTTACCACCATTGGGAAATCATTTATGCGGTCCCATCGAAACCTTAAAGCTTCTGAAGCATTGGGGTATTTCCTTCTTATGCACATTGTGAGGTTTAGGATTGCCAAAGATATTGGGGGGTCTACGTCTCTTCCTCTTGATGATAGTTCCCTCAACTTCTCGTTGTTCTAAACTTCTCACAGGCTTCTTATCTTTATTACTATAGTTATCATGTCCAGAGGTGAAGACAAAGGTCTTTTCTTCATCTTTGTTGCCCTCTACTGGACCTTCCTCTATTTCTCCCTCATCAAGGCCCAACTCCTCCTTCTGATCTATATCCACCCCTGACATCTATGTGTCTACAGAGGGTAGCTCTGGCACTACCTTCCTCCAAGCTTCATCTTTCCATAGGTTTGGTGGGGAGAAGTGGGGGGGCTGGTATCACCACTATGGAGAATCCATTTAGCTTGTCATCCTCTCCATGTGATGAGGGCAGAATGTCTCCTCCTCTAGCATTATCAGAAATAGGGGGTTCAACATCAGGAGGGCTAGATAGTGCACTCGGGCTATCAACCTTATCTACAGGCACGTTGAGTGATGGAGGCGGACCTGAAGAAGCCTCTCAACCTTGAGGGAGGACATAGTAGGTTTTCCATTTGGGTTTAGGCATTGTTCTAATTTTATAAGCCTTCAATTGAATCTGTTCTAGTGTAATTTTCTAAGCATTAGGATTCCTATGTTTTATCTTGGTGGGTTTATCCTTGGGTTTCAGACCAAAGTCCAAATCCTTGGGATTGGGGAGGTCACAGAGAACTTCAGGTATTTCTGCAACCACCGTCAGAGGAGTAGGTTGGTGGTGAAATTGACCTTTAAGTTTGTCAAGGGTTTTAATAAGATCCCCTGCATTTTTCATCCAATCCTTGGGGGTATTATCTTGGGTTGGAACTAGTCCCAGGGCCTCCCCAGAGGTGGGGAAAGGGGTGGGGTCAGATTGTGGAGAAGAACTAGAGGTACCTTTGGGTTTTTGTGTTGTAGGGGCCGAGGTTGGTCCAGGTTTGATTGGAGGAGGTCCAAAAGGTGGCAAACATTTGGTAAGAATGAGGAAATCATGTTTCTTATGTCCTTCTTTTCTACAAAGGTAGCAACTATCAATACCTCCTAGAAAGGTGACAGGACAAACCGTGGGGGAGCCACCAAGGTCTAATTGGATGGAGTCTGGGAAATTGACACCCGGTTTGAGAGAGATAAGAACACAGACATTGGTGTGGGGAATAAGGGTATTAGACTGGTAAATCTTCAAGACTTTTCCAACTGGGTCGAGAGCCTGCGGAATTAGGTTAAGGAGAAATGGGGGTAGATTTCTAATGACCACCCATCTAGGGCTGGAAAGAGTGAGGACTTCATTATGGGAGGCCTCTAAGGACCAGGGGATTGCTCTAAAATTGCAGGGTCCTAATTTCCAATATTGTCTATCAACCACAGACTTCTGGGATTTCAGGTCACAGAAAATAGAAGAAATAAACCTTTTTGGATCATTTTGCAATACAAAAACTGAAAACCTAGTTTGTGACTCCACACCCTTTGGAACCAGTCATTGAGGTATGCTCTCGACGAAAGTATAGTAATATCAATAGCAGCAAAAAAAATAGCAATCTCTCCAAGTCTAGTTTTCTCTAGTTCTATTACAGAGCACATTTGTAGATTAGGTTTAATGACAAGCTTGGGGGTCGGTGGAATCTTACCTCTAGTTCCTACGGAAGATTGTGTGGCTTGGGCTGTGGATGAGATGAAACAAGCTCCATTCAATAGAGGCCTCTCATTCTAGATCGCTTATTTGAATGACCTCGGCTTTGGTTGGGTTCCTTCTCCTCCATTCTCTATGTTGTTTAGGGTTTTCTTCTCTACTGCTGCAGAGCGATTATCAACTTTTTTGGGGTCAATAATGACATTGCGGAGAGTATTTCTAGGGCCATTATTGCCGCTCGCATTAATGATCAGGGAGTTAATGTCATTTCCTCCCCTGGGTGAGGTAGAGGCCATTAATGGCTTACCCAACTTACGATCTACTGGCAGTACGGTGGATGGAGTTAAGCCTCGGCCCTAATTGCAGAGTGCATGAATTTGATTTAAGTCTTAATTTAATGTATTGATTTCTTTATATACTCTTAGTATTTTTAGGTCTCTTTATGGGTATTTTTACTCTCTCTCTCTCTCTCTCTCTCTCTCTCTCTCTCTCTCTCTCTACTTTCTTTAGGTCTCTTTTTCTCTAAATTGTTCTCACTTGTTTCTTTTTTGTGTGTAGCTCACAATGAACAAGTACAAGCTCAAGAAATGTATGTCGAAGAAGGCTCAACCCAAGTTCAATAAATGGATGTTGGAGAAGGGTTAAGACCACTTCTTTCTATTGGTATGGATGAGCATATAAATCTAGCTCAATGTGCAAAGAGAAAAATTATTTATAGAAATTTAGATCATTTTCTTGAAATGGATGTGGAGAAATTGAGAATTTATATTGAACAACCTTAACATACTAATAGGAAGTTAAAGGAAATAATTGCTCAAATTGATAATCTTGAAACAATTGAACAAGCTCAATTTCTATCAATTCTCCTTTTCCATAATAAGATACAAGAGCCATTAAAATTGTTGTGTATAGATACATCATTGAAAAGGAGGAATTTTTCTCGCATGCAATGAGATATTATTGAAAATATCAAGAAAGGTTTGGGTTTTATTGGGAAATGATCTTGATATGCAAATAAGGTCATTTAAAGAAGAGTGATGTTGACATCTATTATAAGTAAAAATATGCCCCAAAGAAGACATGTCTCTTAAATTTCATCTGAGATTGGTTTTAGTAGAAAGACACTATCATGACATGTTAAAAGGAGAATGAATTTGGATGATAGTACCTTGGAAGGCAATTGGGAAATAATGTGTCAACTGAGCTCCTCATTATGATAGGATTGAGGATGGAATCAGGAATTCGATCATATCATGTTGGAATGATAGTACCCATCCTTCACCAAACAATAGAGATGTTATCAGACATAGGATCAAACCCAATGAATATGATGAACATACAAGGTTGGACACAACGCAACATTGATTATATGTGTCATTTTGTAATTCAAAACTGATATAAAGATTGGACAAACATTGTTTGAAAGATTAAAGCCATATTATGTGAGGATAATTTTTTTTGAAAGTTGTTGTCATTATCATATTGAATTTTATCTCCACCATTAGGTTTTTTGAAAGATTATAGAAGGGAGTGATGGTTTTCAAAATACTCCTAGTTGACAAAGTGAGTTCATAACATCTACTTTATGTGATGGAACATCTGATGCAACTGGCAAATAAATTGCATAAAAGGTATTTTTGAAACATGTGGTGATTTGGCTAATTTCCCTTTGAGAAATGAAGACACTAATATGACAAAGATGGTAAATTGCAAGAGTTATAAGTACATAAAGAATGAAAAACAAATCGGGAAAGAATCCAAAAGGTTAGAATATGTTAAAGAGGAGATACCTATGGAGCATTTATAGAAAAAAAATGAAAATTGATTCAACCGTACATACATCATTCTTTTTTTGCTAAGTGGAAAGCGCAATAATTCTAAACACTGAGAGACAATTTCTCACTCGAAACTATTATATTAGTTGTCAATTTTGTAGAAAATGGTGAGAAATGCTATGATGAAGATCACTCACCAAATTATAAGATACATTGGAATACAAAAACCTCCAACAAGATGAATCTGATAAGCACAACCAAGAGAGGAAGGGTGCTAATGCGAGATCTATAAAATGTAGGGTTTTGGATTCCTTTTATGATATGATAAGGCAATGTAATTTTGATATGATATGTAATATGAGATGTAAATCTAATCGATGAAATTAAGTGGAAGAGGAGAATAAGACAAATGAACTCACCTTGAATAAAGAAGAAGCAAATGGACCTTAGATCTAATATTGACTGTCGTAGAGGTGTCAAAATTTGGTAAAAATCTAGATTTGGGTTTCTGATACCTATAATTGCTCTCCATGAAAATCTCAAATCCAGAGGACGAGGTCGATCGGGACGACCTAGTCTTGGATCATGTTCAAGAATTTCAACTTAGTCCTTTCAACTCCAAATCTGATGAAATTTGAAAGGTTTGTATAACTGTATATGAGTCTCCCGAGTCCATATCCGAAACTTCATTACTTGCTCCTACAAATAGAAAAGAAGGGGGAGAAGGTTAAGGGGAGGGGTTTGCCTCAGACAAGCCCCTATTTAGGAATCAACCTTAAAATCAAATAAATGTAATGAAATAAGTGTTTTCATGTAGCAGAGATTATATCTAAATAATGAAGTATATCCTCCCATGTAGATGCAATTGTCTCTAAGTATGTGATCAAGAATGTTGATGTAATAGCTTTGACTAAACACAAAAACCAAAAGGAAATCATGTAAGAAAAAACCTCATGTAATAGATGTTGTAATTCACCACAATGTTTGATTAGAGAGGAAGAAGTCTTGGTGGATGAATGTAGATCTTCTTCCTTAATGTCAAACTCCTTTGCTTGGCCTCCAATGGGGACAAAATCTAGATCTATGGGAGGATATGCCTTGAATGTATGATGCCTAATAATGAATACCTTCAATGAATACTTTCTTGCACTTGGATCTCTTGAATTCACAATGTATGATATCTTGCATGTGTGTGTGATGTTCATGATGTAAAAATGAGAGGAAGAGGTCTCCTTTTATACATATTTTGGGTCCCAGATATCACCAATCGACCTCAATTAGAGATCTAGGAGAAAAAACCATGCATTGGGCCCAAAGCCCACCAAAGCACAAAGCCCTATGACAAGGCCAACTTGGACGACCTTGTCCAAGAAAATAAAATTTTGCCTAGGACTCAGGGGATTGTGCCAAAAAGGGGTGGTGAAAGACACAGTCTACTAGGAACTCGGGGTAAATCCCAAAATCTGAAAAGGAATGCACAGGTCCTAAGTGGGAAATGAATTATGATTGGATGAAAAATAGGAAATCATGCATAGAAGTTAGATCCAACCTCAAGCTTAAAGAAGGAGGAGGCCCTATATTTAAATTGAATATGCATTTAAGTGCAATATGAGGTCCTACCTGTAATTGGGGATATAGGTACCTATAGAACCCTGAAATAACATCAAAATCTTAACCATAAAGAGATTTTTTAGGCAATTAGTATTCTCAATATCGAAAGAGGAAGCAAATAAACAACATGCTTAATCATCAAATAATAATGAAATTAATCAAAACATGTGAAAATGAAAACCAAAATTCCTCCTTTAGTGCTCTCCTTCTCTATGCAATATGGGCTCTCTAAATTAATGAGTGCTTTATGTGCCATCAAAGCAATTGTGGTTATCAAATATGAGAAACAAACTCTGTATTTATAAGATTTTTAGGGTCCCAATCAAGATTTCATGATTGGTGGGTTGATTGGTTGTGATCGAAGAGTTGAACTCAGAGCGAGTGGGATTTGAACTCAATTGATTGCATGTTGACAGAATAGATGGATCTGATAAGAGGATAGATTGAAGAGATGACTAATTTGATTGAAGACTTTAACTGATGAGGTGGAGTAGAAGATGAGATAGATTAAATAGATAACTTATTTAATTGGTCAGTTAGGAGAGAAGAATTGTGGAGTTAACTAAAACTCATAATTGGGGGAATAAATAAGATTAAATAAATAAAAGAATTTATTTATTTGCACATATGAGGAATATAAATAAACAATTACTCTTTATTTATTTACAAGAGGAATAATTAGTTTAACTAAATAAATATAATTTATTGAATTATGAGAGGGAAATTGATTTAATTATCACATAAATGTAATAATAAGAAGAAAGAAGGAATATTAATTAAATAACATGATTATTTAATTAATTTTAATAAGATACGTAATAATTAAATAACAATTAATTATCTAATTACTTTATAGGTGAATAATGATGAAATATTAAGTAATTAATTAAAATCACTTAATTTAGGAATTATAGAGAAATGATTATTTTGAATTTTGATTATGGTAGAATGACACAAATTGATTAAATAAAAAGATTATTTAACAATTTAAGTTGAATGTTAGTACACTTATTGCATTAGAGCAATTGGTCATTTTAAGTGTCTACATTTTTCCCCTCTTTGTTATAATATGTTTTTAAGTGTTACTTCAAAGAATAAATGATAAAAGTCATACCCCAACATGAATAAGGTGAAAAAGAGGTAAATGATGCCCAACCACCCCCCCCCCCCCCCCCCCGAGAGATTGTTTATGCAAGAAAGGCATGAATGATCTCTTGAAACAAGATTTAGATTAAATGGTGTAAGAAAATAACAATTAGTAAGAAGTGAAGAATGTTGGTAGGTAATGGTGATTGTGCTATGGTTATGATATGCAATGAATCATGATATGTTTTTTTATGTTATGTCTATGTCATGGATGTATGCATTTCCTATATGTTATGATGCTATGATGATGTGTTAGGGAGATGGATGCAGAGAGGAATAACATATGGGACAAGATACACGCGACATAGGGTGGGGCACAGGCTATAAATGTGAGAGCCAGGACAATGAAATAAAGGTAATGGAATTCAATTTCAGTGCCACCTAGGCCCCGAGACCAAAGGGCGGTGACAGTTCCATTTGATTATAGATAGACACTTCTTTTGCATATATTTTGTGAGCTTGCGAGATTTCCTTATGACATTGTACCATGATACATTTCGATGTGTGTGTGTGTGTGTGTGTGTGTGTGTGTGATGTTGTTTTGGCAGCCCTATATGACGTGCTTATGATTTATTATGATTGATGTACATGAGGTATATGAGATTATATGATTTATGATATGATCCTTTATGTATGCATTTACTATTATGATGTGGTGATGATGCATTATGTGCTTTAATGTTTTTTTGTATTTCTCTATGCACTTTATGCATTATCATGATTAGCTATGGTGTGGATACGAGGATAGACTATACTACATGATCTACATGTTTTTGAATATTTTTTATATGATGGATGGATGTATTTATGATGTATGCAAACTAACATGTAAGATGTGTATTTTTTTGTTGTATCATGATACTTTATCTTAAGGATTTTGTTAGGACTGACAGGGAGAATTGTTAGTAGTGATAGATCACAAAAATGAGAGAGAATGAATATGATAATGATAAGAATGAATCTTGATTCAAACCTATATTTCTTTTTAACTAGCCTCAAATTCTAACTTATTTGAGCAATTTATTTAATTATTGAGCCACTTTTATTATAACAAAATTGAATACCATCATACCTTGATATTAACAACCCAAGCATGACTATCCTTTTGCATTCTGATAGGCACTCTGAACAAACAAGGAATGTGGGCCAATAAATCTAGGTCAAGCGTTAAGAGTTGAGGTATATGGAGTGTATCACAACTGAATTATCTATTACAAGGAAAGCAATTAGATATCGCATGTGGTTGTGAAGGCTCTTACCATAGACACCCAAAATGCTCTTTTGAGATTTCACTGCCAACATCCCACAAACAACAAACAAGAAAGATAAGTCATGAACCATCCTAGTATCTCTAATCGCTTAATGGGATCATGGAAATTCATAAGAGCATGACTTGTTAAAATTAAGACATAATAAGACCAACTTGACTCAACAAGTAAGCAGCCATATTGATTACGTGTCACTGTTTTTGTAGTAGTTTGGACATTAAATTTTTTGAAGCTTTGTTGATGTTGTCAAACGAAGTATAGGGTAGCCCGTGTAAGCCTGCTCCATTTGGTTTCAATTGTTCACTTCCTTATCTAAGAGAACATGATTGTTTTGACAAAAGATTGTGCTATGATACTCTGTTGATAGATAAGACAGTGCGATCAATCTGACTAAGGACCTGCTGATAAGTTTGATTGTTTTGACTTGGTTTCGTTGAAGCTCAAACTTGTTGTATCATATCTTCCAATACTTTTTTTGAAATGAAAATAATTAAATTGATACCCAAAGGAGGTTTATTGCACAATTTTCTTGGTTTTACGATTTTTTTGGTTATCCGATGACAATTTTTTCTAGACTTTTTGTGAATTTTTTTAGTCCAACATAGGGTTTTTATATTTGAAGTTGAGGTATGCACGATGTATCACATAAGTCAAGGCCCTTATCATAGACACTCCAAACATGGTCACCCTAGATGAATGTTTTTTATGTTTTTTGATGTTTTTGAAATCTTTGAAGGTATTTTAGATTTTTTAGTTTTTATCAGGATATTTTTCAATTTTTAGGTATTTATCAAAAAAATTTGCCATATTTTGGGTATTTTTTAAGTGCTTGATGAATCATGACATTGGGGTGCCCTCAGTCAAAATAGAATGGGCAATTTATTATAGAATGACCATAGTGAACTGACTTTGTGCTGAATATGAGACTATGGGACAAAGACCATTAACAAATTTTAAGACATGACATATTTTACCATGGGATATGGGGTGAAATGACAAGTGATACCAAATTGGAGTGACGATAGATGATAGAGAAACAATCTCTATGCATGGTGTCATATTTCCCGGTTTTCACCATGGCACTTTCCCAAGGCGCCATCGAAGTGGTTTTCACCATAGGATGAATTTATTTCTCTTGTATTTCTATTTTTATATATCAAAGATGCTTGATTGTCAGGTTTTCGCCAAGGTAACCATTTATTTGCTTCTTTTTATTTTTGCCTTTTTAAAATGGGTATACTCTAACAGTTATGAATAGTAATTGTGCATATGCAAGTTGTTGATGGGGTCTGAAAGAGGCTGGACCTCTTATGTGGATATCTTATATGGTCCAAACCCATATATTGTTGTAATGATGTAAGGACCCAACCAGTTTGGTTCAAACTTTCTTGGCTTTTCTCTTTCTATTTGATTTTTCTGATTTTCCATTAGGACTGGGTCACCAACTTCAAAATTTGTAAGAATGACCTCTTTGTTGTAGCTTCCCCTGAGATGTTGTTGATATACTTGCAAATGCATCAGTGCCTTTTGTCTCTTTTCATCGAGCAACTCTAGCTCCTCTAGTCAAGATACTCTATAATCCTCATCTAAAATGATGTGTTGAAGTGATATGTACAATGATGGGAGCTCAACATCTATTGGAAAGATAGATTTGGTACCATATACTAGTGAATATGGAGTTGCTCCTATGGGAGTGCGAAAACTAGTGTGGTATGCCCATAAGGCAGGGTTGAGTTGGAGGTGTCAGTCCCAACCAACTTCGTTGACTATTTTTTAAGAATTTTTATAATGGTTTTATTCGTATTCTCAACCTGATCGTTACCTTAGGGAAAGTAGAGCGAACATTAGCTATGGTGGATATGAAATTTTGCAGAGATCATCTACTTGTTTATTTTTTAAGGGGGGCCATGATCTGTAATGATGGTTTGTGGGACACAATACCGACTTATGATATAGTTCAAAATAAACTTGGAAATATGTTTTCCAGTGGTGTAGGTCATTGGAATTGCTTCAACACACTTTGTGAAATATTCAGTGGTTGTGATTATGTAATTATGACTATCAGAGGATAAGGGATGAATCTGGCCAACTATGTTGGACCCCCATTCTCATGTATCTGACACTTTCTGCATTTCTGTACATATAAGATTGATGAATTTGCAGAGAAGAATGATGAAGACAATAAGAAGGAACCCGGGGATTATCAGAGATTTGTCTATGTACAAACCAAGATTCCTAAAACCCTACCAAAAGAACAAACTAAGGAAGAAGATGAGAATAGAGAGCTTCCACCGAATGATGGAAATGAAGAGATTTCAATGGCTACTGAGCCCATATTGGAAAAATATGTAAAGAGACACAACTCACCAAGCAAAATAATTTGAGATAAGACTGTTGGAGTTCAAACAAGAAGCAAAGTAAGAGAAAACACATGTCTAATATCTGAACTTGAACTGAGAAAAGTAAAAGATTCTTTAGAAAGTGAAGATTAGATGAAAGAAATGAAGGAAGAGATAGATCAAATTCAAAATAATATTACATGGAATTTGGTACCGAGACCAAAAGATAAGAACGTAATCAATACTAAGTGTATTTTTAGAAATAATCTGAATGAACATGGTAATGTAATCAGAAATAAGGCAAGATTGGTTTGCAAGGGGTATGCACAAGAAGAAGGAATTGAATATGGTGAAAATTTTACACCTATTGCTAGATTAAAAGGAGTAAGGATTCTACTAGCATATGCGGCTTATAAGGGAGTCAAAGTGTATCAAATGAATGTTAAGCCTACATTTCCCAATGGTATTCTTGAAGAGGAAGTTTATATTGAACAAGATGAAGGATTTTATGAGAATACTAACTGAGACATGGTATGCAAATTACAAAAGGCGCTATATGGCTTGAAACAAGCACCCCAAGCATGGTATGAGAGATTGCATTCATATCTAGTCAAAATAGGATTTCAAATAAATAGTGACAACAACAATGTGTATCTGAAATGTGATAGTAATAACAAGGTTTTAATTACTAAGGTATTTTTTGATGACATTATCTTTAGAGGCAATGACACATTGTGCAGATCTTTTGTTGAGGAGATGAGAAAGGAGTGTGAAATGTCTATGATTGGAGAGATTAATTTATTTCTTGGACTTCAAATTCAACAGGTAAAGGATGGGATCTATATTACACAAGAAAAATATATCAAGGAGATCCTAAAAACCTTTGGTATGGATGACTCAAAACCGGTTGTAAAACCGATGGTCACTGGCTGCAAGTTATCTAAAGAGGATGAGTCACAATAAGTTAATGAGACACTCTACTGATCCATGATTGGTAAGTTGCAATATGCATTGCACAATAGACCTGATATTGCTCATGCAATAGGTGTTGCAAGGTTTTCTTCTGATATGAAGGAAACACATATGTCTACAGTTAAAAGAATTTTAGATATCTGAAAGGCACTGAAGATTTTTACCTACTATATAATAAAGGATAAGAATTTGACTTGAAAGTCTATACTGATGCTGATTGGGCTGGAAACATTAATGACAAAAAGAGTACAAGCAGACTTTTTAGGAGAAAGACTAGTTACATGGCTAAGCAAGAAACAAAGTTGTATATCATAGTCTACTACCGAGGCTAAGTATGTTGTTGCAGCTATGAATTGTGCAAATATTGTGTGGATGAAACAACTACTAGAAGTTATGCAAGAAGAGATCACCGATCCAGTCACTATTTATTGTGACAATACAAGTGCAATAAACATATCAAAGAATCTGGTAATGCACTCAAAGACGCACATATCTATCAAGTATCACTACTTGAGAGAGAAAGTACAAGACAAGCTTGTAATGTTGGAATATGTGAATTCAAAAGAGTAGCTTGCTAACATATTCACCAAGCCACTACCGAAGGATTATTTTGAGTATCTTAGAGGTATATTATGGGTCCTACCCCTATCCAACATTCAATAAATGCAAAAGGCATGTTGCATCAATTCAAGAACACATTAGAATATCTGAATTTTGAGTTGATTCTAAGTGATCACACTTTAGATGATGCATGAAGTTGTGAAAGGAATTATGTATGCAAAGAGAAATCAGTACATGCAAGGTATGATTCACTACCTGAACAAGATTTTGGGAGTATGAATCTTTGGCATTGTTGTCAAAGAGGGAGAAATATGTAATTGATGAATCCACAAGGGAGAAATAGGGATAAGTAAGTACAAAGAAGAAGCAAGTGAGGGATACAAGTAAAGGAGACTATATGAAAGAGGAAGAATGTAATCGAAGGAAAAGAGGAAGAACAAGCTAACATGGAGTAGAGATAGTACAGAGAAATCAGAGTATACCATCTGATGACATGTAACTGATTGAATGTTTGAATATGTTAAGTTGATCACCGAAATGTAGAAAGATAATGCAAGACATTAAATCAGTTATTGGATTGTATTGTCATTGATTTCAACTTCATATAATCTAATCGGTTATAATCAGAGTGTCAAAGACTTCAGAGAATCAGAGAGAGAAATATTATGCTATCAATAATGCATAAAAGACAAGCATTCACAATGTGACTTCAAACATCGACGAAAAGTGGAACCTGATAGATAGAGATCACCGAAATTCAAGTCACCATGATGCCCAAGCAAGAACAACGATGCGCATTACCGATGAGCAAAATTACAAGCATAACCGACAGCCTGAAACATAGTGTAAACCAATGAAGACGCCCAAGGAGAATTGGAGTGTTGATCGAAGCTATCAAGGAGTTAAACATCGAAATTAACTTGAGTTCAGAAATAACAAAATATCTAGCTGGCAGAGCTAAATATGGACTTAACTGGTAGTTATCTTTGTTTTCATCGACAAGATAAAGCCAGAGATAAGTAAAGGATTTAAAGCTATTTTGTCCAGTTGGCAAGAAGATCTCTACGAGATAAAATGAGAGTATTGCTTTAAATCTAATTGGCGAGAATTGTTCATCATGCCAAGATCAAGAAAATCAAGAACATAACAATGGTGATATCATCTCTATAAAGAGACAACTTAATTAATTATGAATAGAGAGGGTGAATGAATGAAAAGAGGATGATGAAGAGAAACTGATGAAGAGCAACCTCATATAGTCCTGATCAATCAAGCTGAGGAAAGAGCTAAATATTTCTGCGGACACCAAGAAACAAAGTACATCATCACTAAGTAGAAGTAAAGTGGAGCAAAGGCATTAACATAGATATATTGATCAGATTAGTTTTACGAGATTACAATAGATCTAAAAATCTGCAAGTATAAGCCATATATGTGAACATATCATACTGTTTGAGTATAACCATTGATTTAGAAAGTCTCTTAACTAAGAGGGATTTATAGATCCTTTCTATATTGAGATACATCCCAAGGAGTATCAAAAAGTTTGATCATGAAGATAGCATAGAGATGCCCGATATCAAGTGACATACTAAACTTTTAAATCCTCTAACAAGGTCACACCTAACAGTATATTTGTAACCTTTAACAGGGTTGGCTCTTCACCGAGCTCACTTTAGAAGAGTGAAAATTTTCTGTTACCGGTCCCAAGTAGTTTTTCCCTTAACAAGGTTTCCATGTTAAAAATCCATGTGTCAATGTGTTTACGAGTCATTATTTAGTATTTTGCATTACACATAGCTAATTTGGATTGATCGGTATACTCTAGATAATTTACTATCTTTTGATAAATTAACAGACTGATATTCGGTAAACATACAATATAAGGTTTAACAATGGATTTCAAGCAGTAGTAATTTGATAACTATATTTGAATTCATTCATCTTATAGGATTGAAGATAACTAGAGGCTTAATATTGTGGTACTAAGTTTTTGGGTTGATTATTGGAATATTTTTTAGGCCACTGATTCACCCCCCCTCTCAATTATTACTAACAACCATCATCAATTGATAAGCATTGCCATCAATACCAAAGAGGGAGATTGTTAACCAACTGATGGTAATGGTGATGAAGACCGAGTTTCAAAAGAATACAAGCAAGTAGAATGGCTAGATCAGTTGTTAGTTTTTTGTTGATGTCAAGTAATTGATTTCTAGTTTAAATTAAGATGCCATATCAATCAAAGAGGAACTTAATTGGGAAGATAATAAATATTAGACAATGATAAGGAACTATTGATATAATTATTTCTTAATTAACAGTTGATTTTGTTAAGTTGGTAAAGCATAAAGGTCAATTCGATGAAGGGAACAACCTAGTTACCGAGAAGTGAAGCGTTTGTCGGTCAAGCAAAACAAAGACAACCACCGAGCAAAGTTGACAATCGAGCAAGGTCAATTACCGATCAAGGTTGGTAACCGAGTGAAGATATTCACCGAAGTCACCGAGAACGGAACAAAGCATGAACAAATATTGAATACAAGGAGCAGAATGAATTTAATGCAAAGGCACGCAAATCAAGAAGTTGTCAAGCACAAAGATGAATTTTGTTGCAAGATCTATGATCAAGAAAAGTAAAGTTCAAAAGTAGTGATGTAGATTAAGTTACAAAAGAAATATGTGAGTTCCAAGAAAAAGTGCAAGTCACGAGGCACAGTTAACTGCTTAACTGATTGTAGATACATTGAATTAGTTCATTTGAGAAGATCAAACGACTGAGTGCAATTGAGGGAAAACCTAACCAATAAGATTAAGAGGAAAAACAAAGGCATGTATATTGATGAGTCTATATCTATACAAAGTTTCTAGAAAAATGATAAGTTGAAGAGCTACCGAGGAGAGTAGTGAAAGGGTTGGATAACCAGTCTAGAGGAGATATCGATGAGTTGATGAGTTGTTGATGCCAGTAAGTTTTAGAGAGCAAACAAAGGATCTAAACAAGCAAAGTATAGTTGCAGAATCATAGGTCACATTAGTACACTGTTGCTTACTAACATTTGTAACAAAAAATCTCTTAACCGAGTGGATCTAACAAGTCCTTTTGTAAACCCTTGAGAAATATAACATTCTAGGATGAATGTTTCAGCCCTCTAACCAGGCCACTCCTAACAAGGTGAAGATCTTAATAGGTCTAAGGTAAATCCCCTAACAGGGTCACATCTAACAAATGTGCATTATAATCTTTAACATGATTGGCTCTTAAGCGACCATACTTCAAAAGAGTATTTCTTTTTGTGGGTGACAATTCCCATGGAGGTTTTTACCAAATTGGGTTTCCTCATTAAATCTTGTGTTACATGTGATGATTGATAACTGTGAATGTTATTTTCTTAAGTTATATGCTTTTATCAAGTTTGTGAAGAGTTTTCAAGTTTCGGCTGTTGTTGTTGTTTGAATCACTGAGTTGAATCAGAGGTTTAGATTTAAAGTATTAAAGCTCAATATTTTTTTATTCACCCCCCTCTCAGTAAACCATCTTTAGTACAGTAAACCAACATTCTGTTGTTTCTTCCATGTAACAACATGCAATTTGCAACAATATACCCATATCTTCCATAGACTAAACAAGACATCCTTGTGTTATAGTCCCATGGTATGGATGTACCCTGTCGGTTTCTTGGCACATTCTGTCCATTTAGTACCCATTTGTCATTTCTCTTTTGTGATCTGCATTCTTAAAATTTGTGATCATATTTGTTACAGTTAATGCAGTAGCCATCAAAATTTGGATTTATTTTGTTGTTCACAGTCTTTGATTTGCATTCATGTGCTCGGTGCCCATACTTGTTATAGTTATAACAATGCCCATCAAACTTGGGTGAAATCGGTCACTTACCTCTTTTGCTTCTACATACATTAGCAGTATGACTAGGATTCCCACAATAATGACAACTAGGTTTGTTTAGCTTCAGTCAGGTAGACATTATTTGACTATTAGCTTGATTAGAGGACTCTCCTTTCTTAGTAGTTCTCTTACTATTGAATCCTAGTCTAGTTTTGTCATTCGGTTATCCTTGACTCTTAAGCTGTGCATCCAATGATCTCATTGTTTCTTCATTTCTCTTTAGTATCTCATTTGCTTCGTTTTCAGATTTCATCTCCCTAGTAAGTCTATCAGCTTCACACTTCAGTGCTTGATTCTCAAATTGTTTTCTAGCTGACTCTATATTAACACTCACTAGTTGATCAGTCATATTATACTGTACTTGCATCATCCTCATGATTTCACTACCTTTCTCATCTATTCTTGTTTCAAACTATATTTTTTCTTCTTCAGCTAATCTTAGTGCATTTTCAACTACTCCCTTAGACTCAAGTATCTCACTTATTCTCAATGTTTATGTTTATTGATCTATCTTAGCCAAGTTTAGTTGCTTAGTGAGTTTCTTGTTCTTTTTCATGAGTTTTGCAATGGCAGAATCAACTTCACCGTTCAGAGTACCTTCATATGCTATTTCAAGAGTGTCAACATGCTCTTTGTGGATTTCAATTCACTGCATAACTTCTTCCTCACTTTTAAGGACTTTTCTAACTTGCTTTTCAGATCTTCAATCACTCTTTGTGCACTCTCCAACTCAAACTCAAGACTATCAATCTTCTTAGATTGCTTGTAACTTTCAATGGTCATGATATTTACTCTCAGGTGATTAAACCTTTATCTCAAGAGACTAGCTCCGATACCAATTGTTGGATTAATCTTATGGAAAGGTAAGTGTTGAGAAGGGAGGGGTGAATCAGTACTTTAAAACTTTTAACTACTATTCATTCCTTTTCACTGAACTGAATATCATTCATAAAACATTGAAAACCATATAACATAAATTACACAACCATAACACATAACACCATGATTTTTGGTCACGCAGAAATCCTTGGTTGGAGGAAAAAACTGCAGTGGGGATGGCAACCACAATCCTTCAGTTCTGTAGAATAAAGGTTGCTCGATTAGAGCTACAATGTTAGCTACTTCTGGTAGCTTACCCGGTTAGGAGTATTATACTCGGTCAAGAGTACAAAAGACTTATTCAATCTACCTGATTAAAGGATTTTACAATCTCTCATCTAAGAGATGTACCCGGTTAGAGGATTTACAAAATATGACCTATTAGGGCCTACCAACTGAATGATATTTCTAATCTCCTAACTATTACAAAAACTTATTACAAAAATGTCTGCAAGTATGCATCAACCATAAAGATATTCAAACTCTTTATGCTCTGCAAGTGCATTTCCTCTTTCTGCACTCGGTAAATTATCTATTCTGCACCCTATATATTCTTCATTATTTCTTTATCTCTATCGTTATAACTGCTTCTCTCTCTCTCTCTGTAATATTTTTCCCTCTTCTCTGTGTAATTTTCAACATCTCCTTGTCATCTTCATGTTTTGTTCATTTTACATAATCTTAAGGAGATTTAACCTAATTAGATCCTTCACCTTCTATGGTGGAGGTGAGGCAGTGCAAGGTTGGTTTCATTCCCAACGCATTTAATTTTCTTGAATATCATTAGTTGAATTCCCTCGTGATCATGTGCAATCATATTGGTGCAACCCCAATGTTCAACCTAACTTTTGTCTTGAATATCATGAAAGTTTTCCCGCTCGGTGTCCAGGTTCAATGTATTCAAATTTGAATTGTTATGACGACTTTGGTGTGTTTAGTAATGTGCTTTGATCTTGCTCAGTGACATAATGTCTACTCGGTAACTAACTTTGCTCTGTGTCTTGGTGACTAACTCTACTCGGTGACTCGGTAACTAACTCTACTCGATGACTAACTCTGCTCAGTGACTATCTTTGCTCGGGGTCATTGATATTCTACTTTAACAACTATCTACCTTAGTATATTATCCTTCTTTACCGATTTTCTTTATTGACTATCATGAATTTGAAAAAACTAATGACAACAAACTAACTTATATTAGTATTAGTTAGGGCTATGGACCCTTGACTAGCAGCAAGGCTCTTTTTGGTCATCTATGGAACAAATCTCACCTAACTAGCCCGGCGAACACATGGAAACCATTTCATTATCTTAATAAGGGAAGGGATTAACTCCTTGCACACACATGAATCTACTGATAAACTACTTTCATCCTCTGACATGTCAATCTTCTAGTCAATTGGTGTTATTTTTAAACTACGGGGTATCAAACATAAAGCTACGTTATGAAGCCAGAGACAAAAGCATTTTATTGCTTTCAACCTTGGTGTACTCCTTTCCTCTATGTCTATCTGGGTAGTCAGGTGGGCTTGTTTGATTATTCAGCGGATTAATGGCTATATTTGGCTAACCTAGAGGTATTTTTATTATGTTCTCTCCTCCTTGCAACTTCTCTTCCCATACCCTTCTCCACGCCATGGAATCTATGGTTTGACCCGTGACGTCTGATTAATGTTATGTTTTTCTTCCCCAAGGAAATCTCTAACTTTTCCCCTATTTATAAATATTTCCAGCATGACGGTCGAAGTTTTGACAACTCACCAAAGATAACCAATCGGAGAAACCTGAAGTGAGCGCACTCTCCAACATAATGGATGGGATTTTAGTCTCTGAAACCAAAGATGGAGGGCTCT
Source organism: Thuja plicata (assembly GCA_018584345.1). Taxonomy (NCBI): domain Eukaryota; kingdom Viridiplantae; phylum Streptophyta; class Pinopsida; order Cupressales; family Cupressaceae; genus Thuja; species Thuja plicata. The sequence continues at coordinate 46,452 of MU221626.1, forward strand.
TCGCTAGATAACTCAAGATCCCTTGAAAGTTGCCAAAAACTGTATACTCCTTCTATACCTTCTGGAAACATAGGATATCGAGAGATCCATGTCTTATTCTTTGGCATGTCGATCAATTGTAACTAATTATAATCATTTTAAATGATTAGATCGTTCAAAGGTTTCTATATAAAACCCAAAGACCTATTCCAATTAAAGAGGTTGGAGACATTGAACTTCAGTTCAATGAGGTGGGAAATACTCTGTATTATTTGTATAAGTTTTAATTTTTGAGAACAAGATCTTATGGCTTGTCGGCCAGGGGCATATACTGTAACATTTATTTTCGGGTGCATACTCTCTCTCCTTGGCATGTTTTCTCTTAATAAATTATGGGGACTATGTCTATGTTGCTTTTTATTTTTTGTCAATCAAAGTGTTTTGTGCTGAATCTTTATGGGCCTAGTCTAGTTTGTTTATGTTGATGCAATTATTTTTTGTTTTCTTAGGTGTACTTATGATCATGATAGTTTCTCTATCCTTACAATGCATCTAGAGTAGAGGATGAATTATATCTCTTACAACATACTCCTCAAAAAGATTATTTATAAGAAGTGAGGTACTTTCATTTGACCCTTATAAGAACTATTTATGTCTTTTAGTAGATGGTGTCTTATACCGTGTCCTGGGGTGAACAAACCTACACACTTTTTAGGAGTTTTGTACCTTTATTCAAACCCTTGCAGGTGGTTCTTGCGGCTGGTATATGAACATTTTTGCCCTATGTTTGACGACTTTGGCTTCTTGTTCTCCTAGACAACAATAAAGGGTCGATGGTGTACTATTTCCCTGGGAATTTAGATATGAACCTTTGACCAGAAAGGGTCAAACCCCTGTAAATACCAATCGACACATTCTTGACCCATCCAAAAAAGTTTTGTTTTGGCATTTTTCCTCCCCTTATCTTAGGTTTTTTGTTAAAGTTTGTTCTCTTCCTTTTCCCCAAACACCACCATGAAGAGTCAGCTTCTAAAATCCCAAAGGTCGTTTCACAGGGCGCAATTTATCCCACTCCTGTAAAACTTCTCGACTACCCTTATTTAGGCATGTGCCCCTTAGGGATGAAAAATATTTATTTATCTCACCTAGGTAGCTAATAAAACCATGTGCCATAATTGATTAGACATCACCAAGTGTCACCTTTATCTCATTGATTTTAGATTGATTTGATTAGCTATCACCTCAATCTAATCAATGGTTATTTATGCCTTAATTGTTCACATTAACTTGTCTCATAATTAAGATTTAGTTCATGACATGTTAACTTTATTTTATTTTTATGCTTTGTGGAAAATTCATAGGCATTAAATCCTTGTTTATTTATTTTATCACAAAATCTAACATGTTATGCACCTAATCTAGAGAAGGTCACTAACACACCTATCAAACACTAGCACCTAGAGATGGTCGCCAATTATCGATTGATGTCATCAAAATCTAGGGAATTATAATAGTGCCTAGAAAAAGGCAACACCTCTATTAGATACTAGCACCCAAAGAGGGTCACCAATGCCCGTCTCAAATATGAGTAAACTTGTTAGTGTCTAGCACAATTTCTTGCACATGTACATATCCAATTACTCCTCTAGGGACCTCAACCTTCTACCACCTCTAAATTTTCACTAAAAAACAAAAACTAAATATGTTTTCTATCTCTATCCTCTTTCTTTAACTTCGAATTGCTTTGTTTGTGTAGATTTGATTTCCAAGTCTCAATACTTAATTATGTTTAATATACATATAAAGTTATTTTTTCACTGTTGTATAAAAAATAATTTTAATTTAAATAGAACAAATCACACTTGATTTAAGAAATGAATCACCCTTCCTGTAGCAAAACTAAATAAATCACAATAGAATTTGTGTCCATTCAGTAGGGAGATCCTCCTCCTATATTGTAATATCTATTTGGGAATGCTTTAGAAAAAGAAAGCAAACTTTTGTCCTATCATCTTTCTTTAATTTCTAATTGTTTTATTTTTTAAAATTTGGATCAAGTCTTTTTATTTAAGTTTAATCTGCATCTAAAATTATTTCTTTCACTATTATATAGAAAATTGGAATTTAAGTATAGTAAAATCACACTTAATTTTTTTTAAAAACATCTTTATAACATTTTTTTTTAATAATTCATAACTCAATTTGTGTTCTTTTACCAATGGAGTCCTCCTCCATGTTTGTGTATAGTAAAACCTTTTGGGAAACACTTTAAAAGAGGAAACAAACTTTTGAAAGTTATTTACTTATTTCCAATGCTTTTGGGAAATACTATGATAGCAACATTTCCTACTGTTAGAGTAATAAAGTGATTCCACTTGTTAATTAAATCATATTGATTTAATTATTAAGTCACTTATTATCTCTTTTTTACTTAAGCTAAACTTTAGGCATATAATAATTAATTCTTTTATTAATTATTATTATGCAACCTAGATTTTCCCTTTAGGGTTTCCCATTTAGGGTTTCGGTATCCTTTTATAAGGATTCCCTCTTTGTATATTATTCAATTCGATGGTTATTAATTAATTGAGGATGTTATTGCATTGAGATTTTTTCTCCATTATTTGCACAAGATGTTTCCTCTTCCATCAATCTGTTATTTTTGGCCTCCATAGCTTTTTTGCTTCTCTCTTTCTGTGATAGGCTTGCATACAGGTGATTCTTGGGAGCTGTGGGTTGATAGATTTCATCAACTCTAATATGGTATCAGAGCTCCAGATCTTCATGCCCCTGTTCTCTTCATGAGAGATTTGGCCTTGTTCTTTAATCTATATTTTTGAGAGGTTTTTGTCTTAGATTTTAGTGGTTTTGGGGAGGATCTTTTGTTTGGAATAATTTGAGCAAAAACTGACATCTGGGTTGTGTCCGGAATACCCCCAAAACCCCTATTTTCATATAAGGCATGTCTTATTTGGACACAGTTGAAATTTGGGCCCTCTTTTTTGCTTGCATGACCTTGGCACATTTTTGAGGCAAAA
>MU221626.1:50414-74289 GCA_018584345.1 Thuja plicata
TGTATTCAGTATTTGTTCCTATGTACTAGGCGGATGCAGTGGTTGGTACCTATGCATTTCGGTGAGATGGATCATTTACCATATGGACACTCTTCTTTCATTCCTGTTTTGGAGGCATTCTTCCATCGATCAACTCTTCAGGCTTTGTTTAAAGTCTTCTCTACCTGATCATGTTCTATTATAGTGGAGGTTCTAGCAGTTATTTTTTGACAGTGTTTGCAGCTTCATGCTTCAGAGGTGTTCTACATGTTCTTTCTTTGTTCCTATTTTCTAGGACTTTATCTAGTTTGGAGGCTTCTTCTGTCCTTCACTAGGCTTCATCTCTTTTTGGAGAGGGGTTTTTCCCACTGAGTTTTCTCCTTTTCTCCTCTTTACAGAGATTTTTTGTATTGGGTACCTCATCAGGCCTTGTTGTCGGGACCCATTTTTCCTGCTTTCAGTAGCTGTTTCTAGGTTTTTAGCTTCTCCCTAAGTTTATCTTAAGGGGGGGGGGGTGTTAGAGTAATAAAGTGATTCCACTTATTAATTAAATCATATTGATTTAATTATTAAGTCACTTATTATCTCTCTTTTACTTAAGCTAAACTTTAGGCATATAATAATTAATTATTATTATGCAACTTAGATTTTCCCTTTAGGGTTTTGGTATCCTTTTATAAGGATTCCCTTTTTGTAAATTATTCAATTCGATGGTTATTAATTAATTGAGGATGTTATTGCATTGAGATTTTTTCTCCATTGTTTGCACAAGATGTTTCCTCTTCTATCAATCTGTTATTTTTGGCCTCCATAGCTTTTTTGCTTCTCTCTTTCTGTGACAGGTTTGCATATAGGTGATTCTTGGGAGTTGTGGGTCGATAGTTTTCATCAACTCCAATACCTACAACTTGTCAGTTGAAAAGTATCACAGAAATTTTGAAAGTATTTGAAAACACTTGATTTAGGCAATGGATAGGGACACATCTAGATCATTGATCTTGAATAACAATCCTTGATACAAACCTTCCTCACAAACATGAGGTTGAGATTGCAATATTATGTGTGGAAGAAGAGAGACCTCGTGAACTAAACCTAAATCAGGGCTGTCCCTTTGGACTACCAATTTGTTTTAGATTGAAAATCTAAAAATGTTAGTGATTTTTTAATTATTTTAAGATTATTTTGTTTATTGTGCTTGAAGAATTATCTTTCTATGTAATTTTGTATTCTTTTTTTTTAATTTGATAGTTAAAAAGTTTCAATTAATAACATATTTATGTGTTGTTTTCAAAGTTTCATTTGTAGAGATTAATATATAACTTAAAATTTTGTTTGATTTAAATTTAAAAAATTCAATGATAAATTTATATAAACTTTTTTTGTATAATATATTTATCTATTTATACTTTTTTTTAAAAGATCATATTTTTTTAATAATTAATAGCTTTTATTAAGGTAAACATTTTTTACCAATTAAATATGAGTTCAACAGGGAAATAGAACAAGGTTCGAACCCAAAATAGATCAGTCAATATACAAGGACCCATACCAAATTACAAAGTAGCCAAGAAAGATTACAAAGTAGTCAAGAAGATGAAGGAAACAAATCTCACAAGAGAGACTAGAACCAACAAAACTAAATTAAAGACCAACATGATCAATAAATGCTTTTGACTTAAAGAAAAGAACTAAAATTAGGTTTCCTAAGACCAACAACAAAAGTTGAACAAACAATCAAGATGGTTTGAGATCGAACCTCATCAAAAGACTCAAAAGGGAGCAAGATCAAAGCGAGAAGTCCTGCCAATAATCAGAGAAGAAGTCCCAGCCAAAAAAAACTCAATCACATGTTAATATTAATATAATTAACTTTTTGAATATATAAGCATCACCTATCATAAATATCTTAAATACATTTATTTAAAAGACTTCAATACTTATTAGTCACAAGATGCTTATACTAAATTTATTATCAAGAAATACCAATCTTTACAACTAGAAGAGATATCTCCTACATCTTTTAGATAGATGGATTTAAGATACATATATTATCTATAAACTAGTTGTTTTTATTAGCAAAACTTGCAAACACATTTTGTGGTTGTAGAATTGCATGATTACAAGTTCTCTTATTTACGTCTTTGTTACCTTAATTTACATTGTTCTTTTCCCATCACTTGTATTGAAGGAAATGGAAATCATCAACTATAAACCATGCAAGAGACAACACTATCAACAATCAAGGTATTGCAAACACAACAAAACAACTAAAAATACAAAAAAATATCAGATCAAGATCTGGAGTAAATGTTTTAATTGGCAAAGCAGGATTTTGAATGGACCTAGAACTTTGTGCAAAGGACCTAGAACTTTGTGCAAAGAACCAGACACCAACAAGCAACCAAGAGGAACAACTAAATTAATTATCAAGAAATACCAGTCTTTACAACTAGAAGAGATATCTCCTACATCTTTTAGATAGATGGATTTAAGATACATATGCTATCTATAAACTAGTTGTTTTTATTAGCAAAACTTGCAAACACATTTTGTGGTTGTAGAATTGCGTGATTACAAGTTCTCTTATTTACGTCTTTGTTACCTTAATTCATTTACATTGTTCTTTTCCCATCACTTGTATTGAAGGAAATGGAAACCATCAACTATAAACCATGCAAGAGACAACACTATCAACAATCAAGGTATTGTAAACACAACGACAATTAAAAATAGAAAAAAATATCAGATCAAGATCTGGAATAAATGTTTTAATTGGCAAAGCGGGATTTTGAATGGACCTAGAACTTTGTGCAAAGAACCAGACACCAACAAGCAACCAAGAGGAACAAATAAATTAATTATCAAGAAATACCAGTCTTTACAACTAGAAGAGATATCTCCTACATCTTTTAGATAGATGGATTTAAGATACATATGCTATCTATAAACTAGTTGTTTTTATTAGCAAAACTTGCAAACACATTTTGAGGTTGTAGAATTGCATGATTACAAGTTCTCTTATTTACGTCTTTGTTACCTTAAATCGTTTACATTGTTCTTTTCCCATCACTTGTATTGAAGGAAATGGAAATCATCAACTATAAACCATGCAAGAGACAACACTATAAAAAATCAAGGTATTGCAAACACAATGACACAACTAAAAATAGAAAAAAATATCAGATCAAGATATGGAATAAATGTTTTAATTGGCAAAGCAGGATTTTGAATGGAACTAGAACTTTGTGCAGAGAACCAAAAACCAATAACCCATCCAAAGTCATGTGATTTAAAGAATTGATCCAAAAATCATTTCTTTATCTCAGTATTAGGATTCTTCTGTTCAAAACTGAATTTATTGAGACAAGGAGAAGCCATATAATCACTGGGAGATCCTTCTACCAACCCCCAAGCTTTATCTATCAACAAAAAATCTATAGAGGATTTATGCTTTTAATATCTGCTCTCTGAACCTCTTGAAAGGAAGGAATATAATTCTCAAAAGAAGGCATTTGATCATTCTTCCAAACAAAGTATTGTTTCTAATTTTTCAAGCCAAGCAAGTAGTGGAGGCATGACCCCCCATATGACAAGAATGTAAAATAACAGTAACGTAATATCCTTCACCCAATCTCCAAGAAACGTAATCTGGGTGGGGAGCACCTGGTTTAGTCTGGAATAGATGTTCACTGAGTTAAAATAATTGTTTCTACTGTAATTCCATTATCCTAATTTTGGAAATGATTTTTTAGTGGGTTATAACAGTGGCATTCTTCCACCCAACTGCTCGGTATGCAGTCTTTCACTGGCATTTAGATCAAGGAATTGTCTCTGTTTAGTCAAGCTAGTCTTCATTTGCTGTTCTTTTTGCATTTATATTAATAAGAAAAGAACTAGAGCTTTGATAAGTTGGATTTTGTTAATGGTTAATCCCTTCTAACATTTTGTACGAGGTTTTTGTCTACAAATTAATGGGTGTTTCTTCACCTTTGAATAAAAAGCTTTAACACAATTGAATGATTCCAGGAATTATGATTCATTACCCAGAAACATACATTGTATTTTGTAATTGATAATAAACATCATAAATTGCAGCACAATACAACCAAAAAAGCGTGATAATGGAAACTGAAATATGAATTATCATGAAAAAAAACATGATAATTTTAATTAAAAATATATGCACCCTCCATGGAAACTTTCTTAATCCAAATCTAAATATTCTATGCTAAGGACAACAAAAACACATGTCAAACGTTTCACCATAGTTTAACGGTTTTTTGACAAAATTTTAGTGTCTCATATGTCATCCAACATTATACAAATTTGGACTATCAGTCACACTACTTTAAAAGTTGGCGAGTGGAGTCACAACAAAATCATATAGAACCATCATATAATTAATTTTCTCACTTATTAGTTAGTCCAAGTTGACGGTGGATGAAAACTCAATCCTTTAACTAAAACTTCAAGTTATTTGTACCCCCCCCCCCCAAAANTTTGTCCCCCCCCCCCCCAAAAAAAAAAAAAAAGACTTCAGTTATATCCTATGAAATTATTTAAATCTCAAAGATGTTGAAAAGTTTCTAGTGAGAAAAATTTCCACATAAAGTTCATGATCTTCTTCTTTATTTTCAGACAGATTCAAGAAGAAATGTTCTTAAAAATACAATTGATTAACATACTATAACCAATAGAACTGATAAATGGAAGTACTAATATAGTCAGTTTATTGCAACCTATGCAAGGCTGACCTGATGACCTAAACTGGATAGATGTGAAGTGGGGGAGCTAGATGTGTATGGATGCCAAGCGAGGGGGTTCAATGCCTTCTTAAAAGGTCTCATGGTTTTCAGAAGCAGGAATCACGTTTGCACTTGTTAAAGGAAACAAACTCCAATATAGGGTTGAGTGTTGTCCGATTGGTAGATGATATTTCTTTTTGTGAAAGGAAATGAACTTCAATATAGGGTTGAGTGTTGTCTGATCGGTAGATGAGATTTCTTAGAAGCATAAATGATTCACAATTTATCCTACCAGTAGAGGCTTGGATCGAACTCCGCAAAGACTTCCCACTTAAATTTTTTATTATAGAGTTATGTTGTTCCCTGTACAATTGAAAAATGCTCTCATGTGGTCAATATTTTTCAGAGGCATCATTTCCTTCAGCAATCACGTGAAAACTATCTCTTTTTAATGCAAGTGATGATGAGGGGAAGACGACTAGCATTTTCTCTTATATTGAGATTTACGTGGCAAATCCCTGTGGAGGGATTTTGTTGCACATGAATACAGTGAACCCCGAGGACACACACCTGACCCAAAACTAGGAGTACCCAAAACTAGGAGTACTCAGTGCGGGGATGTCCCTAGGATGGGTACTTGGAGTACCCAAGCACCCCGTCATTGCCTAAGCGCCACCGCACTGTCTCCGCACCGTATTCAGTGTTTGGGGACTCCCAAATGCCCCGGGATGTCTGGGGGACCCCCAAACATCCCTTGACTATCCCGGGGACATTTGGGCATCCCCCGCGGCTGGGATCAATAAATTTATTTTAAAAAAAAATAAAAAATCTTTTGTCTAATTGGTTCTATTCAAACCCTAAAATATTGTGGGTCCCATATTGGGCCCTCTAAACTTCATAAGCCCCCATAAACTTAATTTGTATCTCACATTTGACTTTCACATTTTTGTTACAATTGAGAGAAAAGAGTGAAAAGGAATTGAAAGAGTGATTGCAAGATCAAGAGGAGCAAGAAGATCAAGAGGAAGAAGATTCATCAAGCATAAGGTAGGATTTTTACTTTTAACAAATTTTTTTGTTTTATTTTCTGATTTTCATTTTTATTTCTAAAATTGAATGTTGAATGCATTGTTGATTTTTGTTTCTAAATTATTTTTCATTAATTTTTATTAAGGTAACTGCAGGTTTTGAAGGGGCCCCGAAACATTTACAACAGAAAAGATAGATAAAACATTACTAGTAGCTAAAATTATTTTTCATTTTTGTTGTTTGAACTTTGAATGCATTGTTGTTTCTAAATGTTTTAATGCATTGTTACTTTTTGTTATTAACTTATTTGAATGTCTAAATTAGGCCGAAACTTCAAACTAGTTTCTTAAAAAAATATTTTGTATTTTTTAAAATTATTGATTAGGTTGAAATTTTATCATTTTGTGAAATTTAGTGTCTAAATGGCCTCTCATAGTCAATAATATAGCGGAGAAGACATGGAAATGCATAATGAGGGTGAAAGTCTATTAGAGTATGAACCTAAGCATGAGGCAAGTGACCATGGGGCTGATCCAGAAACCCAATCTAGTTATGTTGTAGTAGGACCAACTTCTACATATTGCCCCTCTAAGATTTTGACACCATTTTCTAGGATTCATTATGATCAAAAGTCTCCCTTTAAACAATTTTCAATGAGAGTATCAAGCAAAATGCCTACAAGTGGTGGAACGAGAAAATGGAAATGCAATTTTTGTGGTGCATAATGGTTTGGGAGCATCACTAGAGTTAATACACACTTGCTCTTTTGGACAGGATATGGTGTGAGCACATGCCAATTTTTGCTGGATGGAAAAAAATGACAACTATATAATTAAAATAAACAAGCTTTGGGGCATTCTTGATGATAGTGCAGTTCCAATGCCTAAGTCTTTGGCTGCTAGGAAACAAAATCATGCAATTCAATAGTTATTGGGGCAACTACATACTTCTACTCGTACCATGCATCAGAGAGAAGGAACTATGTCAGAATCAACTTCCAAACCTTCATCCATTCAAAATTCAGTAGGGGAGGGCATCAAAGGGAAATGGAAGGCAGGAAGGTCAAGTAACCCTATAGATAATTTGTTTAATGTGCACATGAGGGATCAGTTAGATGAAGCCATTGGTAACTTCTTCTTTTCCAATGGCATACCATTGCACGTAGCTCAATCTCCTTATTATAAGGAGATGATGTCCTTGGTGGCGAAGGAGGGCGGACCATCATTTGTGCCACAAGGTAAGCACAAATTGAGGACCTCGATCTTGGATAACCAATATAACAAGATCAATATTTTGATGGAGCAGATGAAGACATGCTGGATTGATTCAGGTTGTGGCATAATTATGGATGGGTGGATAGACATTAGACATCGTCCACTCATCAACATCATGGTTACATGCACATAGCGCTCATACTTTCTGAGGGCATTTGATTGTTCAGGGTATCGTAAAGATGTTGATTTTTAGTTTCACATCCTTAGGGAGGCTATTGAGGAGGTTGGACCACAAAATGTGGTCCAAGTAGTGACAGATGCAATGCATGTGAAACTTGTTGAGGCAACCTATAGACATATTTGGTGGACTCCATGTGTGCATGCCATGAACAATGCACTCAAGGATATGGGGAGGATTGAGTGGATTAGAAGAGTGGTCAATGATGTGAGAGATGTGCAGATGTTTATCTGTAACCACCGCACTTCACATGCACTCTTCATGAGCTTTGCGAAGGAGTTCCTGAAACCAATTGAGACTAGATATGCATCGTATTACATTATATTGGAGAGAATTATTGAGTTGCAAGAGTCACTACAAATCATGGTTATGACACAAGAATGGAATCGATGGGCTGAGGTCAAGACAAAGCAGGGGAAGAGGGTGAAGGAAATAGTGAAGAGTGATCAGTTTTAGAGTGATGCAAAATACATAATCTCCATCATTACTCTAGTTTTCCAGGTGATCACATATGGTGATGGGGATGCACCTACTTGGAGAGGTTTATGATTGTAGAGATTCTATGCTTGTCCAGATGAGGGTTGTTGTGTGAGAGAGGGACCCCACTTTAGCAATCTACAATGAGCACATTCATCCAATCATTCACCGCAAATGGGAGAAGTTGAACACTCCTTTTCACATGGCTGCCTATGCATTGAATCCTAAGTGGGACATGCCTAGGCTTGGTAGAGTTACACCACTTCAGGATGATGAGGTGAATGCAATGTTCTTTAGGTGCATTGGTAAGATGTTTGATAATAATACTGTTGGTGAGATTTTCTCTGAGTGGATGGAATTTGCCACTCTTATAGGTAATTAGTAATTCAATATTATTTTTTACTATTGTAACTTTAGTTTTGCTATTGGGTATGTTTATGACATTATGTTATTATGTTCAAGGTTACTCAGATATGGCAAAGATGGATGCCAGAACTATGACATAGAAGCATCCAATTTTGTGGTGGAAATACCATGGATTGCAGAGGTCAAAGATTACTGCACTGGCCATTTGATTGCTATCTCAGGTTTGTAGTTCCTCAACTTTAGAACCTATTTATTAAATTGTGTATTCAAGAAATGTTTTAACTTTTAACTTTTTAACTTTTTAAGGGAACTTACAAGTTTTCTCACACTGGCCATTTTTTTTCTATCTCAGGTTTGTAGTTCCTCAGCTGCAGAGAGGAAATGGTATACTTATAGCTTCATCCACTCTGTTAAGAGGAACAAACTTACCTTTAAGAGAGTGGAGAATCTAGTTGGTATACATAGTGTCTTGTGTATCGTAGATTGCAAGAAACGCGTGTACAAAGAGAGCCCAACAACACGATGGGATGTAGAGTCAGAGGATCCATCTCAGATTGATGAGGATGAAATTGCAGCAGAAACACATGTAGGGCTGGTTAGTGTTCCTTTGGTGAAACTTGACCATGAGGAGTCCAGTAGTTATAGCAATGAGGACTTTGGCTTGGGGGATTATTAGAGGCCCCCCTTGACTGCATTTTGACATGATTTTGTACCCATTTTGATATCGATCATGATTCATATCATGATACTCATTGTAATCATCTATATGATATTTGATAGAACTAATATAAATCCTATTTTCTGATAATTTGAGTTTCTATTTGAATTTTGATTTTTGAGAATTACTATTGGGTATGTTTAATGTTACTAATAAGTATGTACAATGTTACTATGTTAAATGTTCAATGGTTCTGGTTCATGTTATAATTTTTCTATGTTCAAGTATTTCAAGAATAAATTTGGTATGTTATACTGAAACATCATTTTATAACTAGCATTTCAAGTTCTATATGTAATATGTATAGTATACAACACCCCCTATCCCTCCCCCTAGTCCCCTGCCACCATCCCCCCGTGGTTCTAAAATTGAGGCGCTTTATCCCCCGTCCCGGAAACTCGTCCCAACATCCCAATATCCCCCAGTGTCGGTGTCATATTGCATAAATATGTATTCTCAACCCATATGGTTGGACAAATATCAAACTTGCAGAATATGCACCTCGGTTGTTCACATGCATTTCCAATCACATGAAGAAAGCAGTTAAGGTTAACGACACAATCACCACAGGTTGGATACTTTAATCAATCATGGTCCATTTGAGAGTTCAAAGCTCATACTACAGTCACAAAATTCTATGATGCGTGAATTGAAATGGTGGCCAGAGAGTTAACTTGTTATCAAGAATTGTATTCATTTTTGTTCCCCACTTTATTCATGCATGTACAATGTCAATGGAAAAAAATATCTGTCAGCTTTACGAGGAAACTCTAACCCCTAGTTGAGAAACTGCTCCTATTGCATGGATTTCTCTACAAGCTTGTTTCATGGAAGCTAGTTGTGCATAACCTGTTGTTGTTACAAAAGACAAGCTTTGTCAGCATTCATATAACTCTGCCTTATAGGGTTGGAATTCAACTTCTACATCTTAGGGAATTTCTACAGACATGTCAACATCATTCATTAGTTCAACGGCCTCTTCATTTTCTCAACATGAATCTTCCAAAATTCTCATTCCATTCAACTGAGCCTTTTTCAGATCTATTTTCCTTAGTTTGTAAGAGAAATCACAATCACGTCTGCAACTCTACTAGCACTATTATCCTCAAGGGGGAAAAGGGAAATCTCTGGAAAGTTATCAAGATCCTGTTCTAAACGTATCTTCATAAATTATTTGATTTAGACTCACTAGAAATCTCCACAAGAACACTTTCCATCCTTGAAATGATGGTAACGAATGTTATCCCTCAAAATAATTTCCCTTGAAATTATCTTGGAGATGAACTTACCAGCAGTGTGGAAATCTCCACATATGCGAAGGTTTTTTGTCACTCGAATAATTGTACTAGGGTGTGTATTCATAAACCCAAATGCAATTATCAGTTTCTCACTATGGTGGCTAAGAATTAGTTCTTTTTTCTCTTCCTCAACATCATTCAGGACAAAGCTTAAGTTAGGAACATATCCTAATGCTTTCATTTGCATGGATAATATCTCTAATGTGTCAAATATTTTATCTGTTTGAGGATGTTACCTATATCCTACCAGAAAAGTGTGAACTTTTCTATTGGCCTCAATCCAACTGCATCGAGGAGTCTTTTTCATGTTTTTCTCTTTCATCATTTTCCACACTTTTTCAATGCCTTCCCAATTTCTAATAGATGCATAAATGTTTGATAGCAAGAAATAATGGAAATCATTTTTGGGATTCAATTCATAAAGGTGATTTGCAACACGTTCTCCCAAATCTACATTTCTATGAACTCTACAGGCAGCAAGTAAAGAACCCAACACTTTAGCATCGACCTTTATTGGCATTTTGTTTATAAAGTCTTTTGCCTCATCAAGATTCCCCGTATGACCAAGAAGGTCAACCATGCAGCCTTAATGCTCCATGCCTGGTCTGAGATTATAATTTTGAGTCATACAATCAAAATATTTTTTTCCTTCATTCACTAGGCCGACATGACAACATGCATATAAAACACAAAGAAAAGTGACAAGGCATGGGTTTGTACCCGAGGGTTGGATATGTTCAAAGAGATTGAGGGCCTCCTTTGCACAACCATTCATACCATACCCTCCAATTAAAGATGTCCAGGACACACCATCTTGATGTTGCATTTTGTCAAATATAATGCATGTTTCCTTTATGCTTCCACGTTTTGCATACATGTCCATGAGAGCATTTGAAATGGTAGAATGGGACTCTAATTGCCTTCTAACAATTTCCTTGTGTATCTTCTTGCCCTATTCCAGAGGAGCCAACTTTCCACACGCTAGTAGTGTTAGCATAACTGATGTTGAGTCTGTTGAGATGTTATGTGTTTGGTAAGATGCTCAATTATGATGTTGATGTTGTCATTGATGTCAACTTAGAATTTGGTGATGTTGTTATACTGATGTATGTTCAAGAGATCGAATTTTGAGTTGTAGAGAGAATTAGAGTGTGCGATCATACAAAATGACTAAGTGATGTCTCTAGATGCTATATCTATGACCGCAAATATTTGTCTTATGTATGGAGTGAGTTATGATTGGTTGCAGGTTGATAGGGTAACATGAAGAACAAGATGTTGCACACGAAGAATATTTTGATGATTTTTTCAATAGTGTTTCGATTCTGATGGTGTGGTCATAATATGTGTATTTTAGATATGCATGAGGTTGTGGTTACAACCGCATCATGGTTTGATGATCGGAAGACAAAGTTTCAAGTGACAGAAGGTTGTTCAACAAAGAGTTAAAGGTGTTCTTTAGAATTGTCGGTGGTGTTGCACCATGTTGTTGTAAGTGTTTATGTGTTCTAAGGATCGTGTTGTTATTGCTGATAGACGAGGATTGTTGAGTTGGCATGTTTTTTATCGTTGAGATCAAATTTATTGGAGGTCATGCAAGAACATTGAAGAATGTATTTTGGTTTGACTTTTCTTTCTCAAATCAATGTGCGATGAATTAGAAGGTCGACCTGAGTTTGTTAGAAAGTGTTCTAGGTTTGTAACATGTTTTAGGGCTAGCTCATTGAGTGGGAAAGATTGTAAAACATTTTGTAAGGCATTTAATTTCCCTATTGTACTTGTATTGTATAAATATGTAAAATGCTAAGAAAGACAAGTGTAGATCATGGATACAGAGGTGCGATCGAGAGAGAAGACAAAAGAGAAGATTGTATGTATGTGTATAAGAGATTGAGCTTGAACTGGATCTGTATTAGCAAAGGAAGTGCTACTTTCTTAGATCGTTTACTTGTTGATTCCTAACAACTTCATCAAGCTAAATCCATTAATCAGGTAGACCCTAACATGTCTCAATTGTAAATCTTTTAATCATGTCTCTTTAATTAGGGTTTGAAACCCTTTAATCAGGTTACTCCTAACAGGGTAAAACTCCTAACATGGCTATAGGTAAATCTCTTAACTGGGTGACTGCTAATAGGGTCTTGCTCTTAACCAGACATTATTGTAAGCTTTTAACATGGATAAGCTCTTAACCAGGCGTACTCCAGAAGAGTGCAGATTTTAGTGGGTCTCATCCCCACACGTGGTTTTCACGTAGTTGGATTTCCAAGGGGAAAAACTTTGGTGTTATTGTGTTGCATGATTGTGGATATTTATTCTTATTGCTTAAAATTTTCATGCAATGAATGTTTATTGATGCAAGTGGTTGAATTTTAATGATAAGTTGAAATTGTTAGATTACTGACTCACCCCCCCTCTCAGTAATCTTGGACCTGATAATACTAACAATTGATATAAGATCTTTGGTCCTCTTTGTGGTAAGCGTAACAACTTGAGGAAAAGATCAAATGATGAGGAAGGAACCTCCCAAGTTTTCCAAGGAAAACTACCTGGTATGGTGTGATAGAATGAAGTTATACCTAAAGGGTATGGGACCACAATACTAGACACATGTCACAAATAGGTATGTCACCCCTGTTGGAACTCTTACTACAAATGAACTAAAAGAACAACATGAGGATACTCAAGCACATGAAGCCATTGTAAGTACTCTATCTGATGTTGAATACATTGATGTTCGTGAACTAGAAATTTCTTATGATGTCTACGAAAAATTGAAACTTATCTATGGTGGAGATATTCATGTGAAGAAAGCTAAGGAAGACAGTCTTAGAGGAAAATATGATGACATGAAAATGATAGAAGGAGAGAATATTGCACAATATGGGCGAAGAATAAAAGAAGTGGTTCGTGCTATTAAAGGTGCTGGTGGAACTATTGAAGAATATGTTGTGGTAAGTAAAATATTAAGAACCTTATTGCCTGTTGAATAACTATGATAACATTATTCCAAGAGTTGAAGCTGCTTTCAAAGCATCAATGTCCAATGTACTGACAATAAAAGTTAAGGAAATAAGTCTTAATACTGATCATATGTCAAGTTATGCCAGGGAACTTGAAGCTATCTTGGAAGAAGAAAGGAAACAAGTAGAGCTTGAAGCTCTACTAGCTAAGAGATTGCCTAAAGGGACTCGTAAGTACAAAGGTAAACTTCCACTGAAATGTTTCTCTTATAATAAGATTGGACATATTGCTACTAGATGTCCTAATGGTGAACACAAGGATAAGTTCAGAATATTTAAAGGAAAAGAGAAGAAACAATGCTTTATTGTAGTAGATGAAGGTGTTACCGATGAAGAATCAAGAGATAATGAGGAAAAAAAGTTTGTATTTGTTGCAGTCAAAGAAGATCCATTTGAAGGAGAAAAGGCACTGGTTTCTCATATAAAATAGAACGATGAATGGATTATAGATAGCGGGTGCTCACATCACATGACCGATGATAAGAGTAATTTTATTAATCTTTATGATTTTGATGGTGGTGTGGTAAGGTTTGGTAATGGTACACCTTGTTTGGTTAAAGGTAAAGGCACTATTTATTTGAATGGAAAGAGTAATACTGATGACGTTTATTATGTGGATGGTCTAACACATAATCTGTTGCGTGTGGGTCAGTTGAATGATCAAGGTTATAGATTAGAGATACAAGGAGGAGTATGCAGAATAATTGGAAGATTTGGCGATGAGATTTCTACCGGTAGGCATACTAGAGGTAATTTATTCCATCTGAATACCACTGTGAACAATTGTTTGGTTGCAAAAGTTGAAGATAACTGGTTATGGCATAGAAGGTTTTGTCATGTAAACTTTGATAGTTTGATCAAAGTAAGTAAGATTAATGAAGTTCGAGGATTGCCTTAACTAGTTAAACCAGATAACATGTGTAAAGAATGTCAACTAGGTAGGTTACCTAGTTCTACTTTCAAGAGAAAGTCCTTTTAAACTGAAAGAATACTTGATTTAGTGCATAATGATCTTTGTGGTCCTATGAGACAGAAGAGTTATCAAGGTGAAATATATTTCATATTTTTTACTGGTGATTATTCTAGAATGATGTGGGTAACTTTCTTCTATGAGAAGTCTGATGCATTTCATAAATTCAAAGCATTGGTTGAAAGAGAATCAGGTAAGAGTTTGAAATGTTTAAGATCTGACAGAGGCGGTGAGTTTACTTTTGCAGAGTTTGTTAAGTACTGTGAAGACAATGTAATCAAGAGACAAATGTTTGCTCCAAGGACACCACAACAGAATGGTGTTGCAGAGAGAAGGAATAGAACCATAGTGGATGTTGTAAGGAGTATGTTGATTCAAGGAGATATACCGAAGATGTACTAGATATAAGCAATCAATACTGTTGTTTATGCGCTAAATAGGGTGCAAGTAAAGAAAGGAACATATAAGACGCCCTATGAGCTATGGTATGGTCACTCACCTAGTGTTAAGTATTTCAAAGTCTTTGGTAGTAGATGCTACATTAAGAGAGATGATGACACTGGCAAGTTTGATCCCAAGAGTGATTAGGGTATATTTTTGGGTTATTATACTAAGAGTAAAGCATACAAGTGTTTAAATAAAAGAACTAACAAGACGATTGAAAGTGCAAATATAAAGGTAGATGAATACCCTGACAAATATGGCGATTCAAGCAAGCACGTAATAAAGGATGACTGAGATATTGTATATATTAAACCAGAAGTGCAAGTACCAATAGATCAAAGTAATGAAAGAGAAGTGATTCAACTGACAGAAGAAGAATGCAGGTGTTCAAACAAGAAGAAAGCTTAGAGAGAGTACTTGTTTAATTTCCAAGTTTGAGCCTAAAACAATGAAGGAAGTCATCAAGGATGAGAATTGGGTAAAATATATGGAAGAAGAACTTGATCAAATAGAAAAGAATAATACATGGACACTTGTCCCTAGACCCGAAGATAATAATGTGATCGATACCAAATGAGCTTTCTGGAATAATCTGAATGAAGATGGAGAAGTAATTAGAAATAAGGCAAGGCTTGTGTGTAAGAGCTATGCACAAGAAGAAGGATTAGACTATGGAGAGACTTTTGCTCCAGTATCAAGACTAAAAGGGGTAAGAATTCTACTTGCTTATGTTGCTTACAAGAAGTTCAAAGTATTTTAAATGGATGTCAAGCCAACCTTCTTGAATGGAATTCTTGAAGAAGAAGTCTACATAGAAAAACCTAATGGTTTTGCATTGACAAAGAGGAAGGACATGATATGCAAGCTACAAAAGGCACTGTATGGACTGAAACAAGCTCCAAGAGCATGGTATGAAAGGATACATTCCTATCTTATTCGAATTGGTTTCGATAGAACAAGAGATGATAGTAATGTATAGCTTAAAATTGAAGGAGGTAAATCATTGTTAGTTAAAGTTTTTGTTGATGACATAATCTTTGGAGGTAATGATGAGATGAGTCTAGCTTTTGTTGAGGAGATGAAGAAGGAATTTGAGATGTCATTGATTAAGGAGATCAAATTCACCAATCCATTACCTAAGGATACTTTTGATTACCTTAGAGGTAAGCTAGGGGTTATGCCCATACCTTAACAAAACTAAGATGTTGTAGGTGCATTAATCCAGTGAATTTATTGCCATATCTTTCACTGTCGATTGATGATCAGGGGACTACTCCTTAGGGGGAGTAGTCAAATAGAGAATAAGACAGTTGAAGCATATGATCTATTGGGCTTATTGTGTCTTTGGCATTGTTTTCAAAGGGGGAGTTGAACAAGAGGTGTAGTAGTAAAGGGGAGTTGACTAAGAGAGAACCTGAGATCAAAATCAGAGAACAAAAAAGATGTATCAACTAAAGGGGAACAGTTTGTTTGGTATCTAGATCAGCTAGATGATTACTTGGTATTGTTGGTGTTGCCATCAATGTCTCAATAATCTTGGACTTGATAATACTAACAAGTAGAACACTGACAAATGTCTTAAATTTTGTCCTTACACCAGCAACTTCCATTTGTTGGTAAAGCTACACGACTTCTTTACGATGTCCATTATGTGCATATCCTGCAATCATTGTCATCCAAGGTGTCGTAATATTCTATGGCATTTCCTGAAAAACCTTTACGGCTTCTTCAACCTGACCATTTATCATATATCCTGCAATCATAATTGTCCATGATATGTCAGTCCGTTGCTGCATTTTGTCAAACAAAGCACACACCTTCTCTATCTTTCTACATTTTGCCTACATATCTACTAGGCCATTTTACACCAAGATATCATGCTTTAATCCACTTCTGCTTAACTGTTTATGGATTTCAACAACTTGTTCAAGGGCTGACAAGCTGGAGCAGGCTGAGAGAGCACTTGTGAAGGTTTTCAAGTTTGACATCACTCCCACTTGCTACATTTGATGGAGCATCTCTAGGGATTCTTCAACGAGCCCATTCTGTTCACACCCTGCAATAATACTTGTCCACGAAACCACATCTTGTTGCGGTATTGTGTCAAACACATGGAGTGCATCTTCCATACTTCCACTTTTTACATATATATCTACAAGTACATTCCCAACAAATAAATTTGACACCAGTCCTCTTCTAACTACTTATGCATGGACTTCCAGTCCCTGTTCTAGAGATGTCATCCTACCAACTGCAGAAAAATTGGTAGAGATGGTAAAGTAATTGAGTTGAATGTTTGCACTCTGCATTTAAGAAAAAACACCCTAGTGTCATTTCAACTTGCTCATTGCTAGCATATGCTGAAATCATAGCAGTCCATGAAATCACATTTTATTCAGGCATTTCATCAAACACTTCACAAGCATCCAATAAGATTCCACACTTGCTATACATGGTGATAAGCGTATTGAATAGAAAAGCTTCTGACATAAATCCTCTCCTATTCATTTGTGTATGGATTAATTTTCCCTCTGACAGTGTTTTTTTCTCTTCACAACTTTGCAGAAGACATGAATATGTAGAAGGTTCTATTCACCGGTCCGTAATTTGTAACATGTTTATAGCTTCTTTTAGTTGTCCATATTTACATAGAGATCTCACATTCTCATTAGAGTGAGTTTGGCTCTAGACTTGGTTTCTTTGAAGAGCAATGGTTCCATTCATTTTCCTGTTCTGTTGAAACGTTAAACCAACCAACAATGCATTTTTTTTTTGTGTATCTTTAGTAGCTGCGAGGTAGCCATTGATTCTGTCGTTGCAGCTATAACCTATAGCGAACCAGGCCTCTGTAATTACCAATACCATCTTGGCATAACCTGAAGGATTTGCAGTTCATTTTAATGTATACTGCAATAGCCTAAGTTGTATTACCTTTTTGCAGGCCATTTAATTAAATAAATTCTTGGTACTTGTGGGTTCCTCAACGTGTACATTTTTTTGGTTAGTGTTATTAGTTTTTCAGGATCCATCAAAACTGGGTTTAGATACCAAAATGAGTGGCATCATCTTCCCATTGAATAGGTGGAATTAGAAATCATATCCTGGTTTTGTGATAATAAGGTTTTGAGGCAAATTCCAATTCCCCAAGATGCAAAACCGGGATTTCAAAACCTGGTTATTGTGATAATAAGGTTTTGAGTCAAATTCCAATTCCCCAAACAAACGGGGCCAGAAAGAAAATCTTTGGAGGTTTTCCATTATTCCACTATGCTTAAAAAATAGAGGAATTTGTGATCCAACCAAATCTCATTTTCTAAGAGTTGCAAGAAAGAAAAATTAGGTCTGAATAACTTAAAAAGTTTTTTGGATTATATATGACAAAAACTCCAAATTTAGAATATTATGCTGCAATCAAAACCAAATGTTCATTTAGATAAACATATTTTGATAGCATTATATTCTAATGAGAGTCGATGTAGGATGATCTATGCTTTCGCAAAATCCATATAAAGAAGTAGCATGGATGATAGGTCAATTCCACCTCTTCCTCTATTGTCCCTATACTTATTTAGAGAAAGGGCATTAAAAGAAAATTGAGCAATATTCTCTTCACTAATATCCCATTAAACACATTTAGAATGATCTTGAAATCCTCTATATTTGATATTATCCCAAGTGAGGTGCTTTCTTGACATAATAGTTAGATAAAGAGATTACACTTGGGCCAACTTAATTTATTTTAATTATTTTAGATACTAAGGAAAATCTCTGCTCACACCTTTCTTATGCCTTAAAACCAATACCTGAGAGTAAAAAATAGGCTTCTTTAGGATCAATATCCATGCAAGAACATCTCTTCCTTCAATGAACGATAAGGCTAATCAACAAAAATGGAAGCACGAGTATCTCGCTCTTCAAACTTCCTTCTTTAGGCCAACTATTGGGATCCTTCCAAGACTATACTTGGGAATCAATCCCAAATGAGTAGATTTCTTAAAACTCACAACTTTAAACCACCCCGCGGCTAAAATTATATTTCACTCAAGGGCTGGAGATGGGGAAAGGAAGAAAAAATGGGAGTGAAGATCCTACAAGGCATTCCCACAAAAAGAGCTATATCAACTAAGACTATCATTATTAATGGAATCTATCTTCTTAATAGCATTGTGAATCATAAAACCTTTCTTGAATAGATCCATTTAATGTATATTCTCATCAACAAATCCTCCAAAATACTTGAAATTAATGAATCTTGTCCAAAGTTGTTCTAAGTGTTTGCATTATCTCTAATAGAATGTGACAACTAAACCCTAGTAATCAAACTACTTAATACTAGTACCTCTATAAATTTTAAGACTACAAACTTGATCCATATTGACTAAGTTAGACAATTTTGGGACTCCAAATTCTCCTCTCATAAGAATTACCTACAAAGAATATCAAGCTCTTTAAGAAAGATTTTAGTTGATAAAACTAGAAATCTATAAACATGAAGAGCCTATTGAACATACTTTGGAAGCATCAACATCCAACAATAGAGAACCAACTAAAGGTCAAATGACCAATCCTCATACAAAATGTAGTCAAAGGTATCTTTCACTATCTCTTTTAAGGTTACCAAGAGATAAGAGGGTTCCTAAATAATCTAAAGGGAGACTCCTAATTCTATTGTGAAGAAGATGCACAATTTTTTACTACATAAGCACAAGAGTATTAAATAAAAAATAATAGATTTATCCTCAACAATTTACTAGTCTAAAGTAAACTAATTGTAGTCTCCTAAAAAGTTAGTACCCATAATTGGATGCTTAGTTAGGCCTTGTTTTGGTGATTTTGAGATTTCATATTTGTTATGATTGATTCAACTATCCATCTCCTTCCGATTTAGCATTTGTCCTATCTTCCTAGCTTCCCATTCAACTCCTAGGGTGCTTTCTCTTGGGAACAAAATCCCTTGGGATTAGGCCCAAATTCAATATGGAGCCCCATTGCGGTGTTTCAATGGAAAATTAGATCCAGTAGTCAACCAACCTTAATTTTGAATCCTGTAATGTGTGATGAGGTATATAAACACCCTATCTCTCCTAATTTTGATAACCATAACCAAGGTTTTGCATTCAAGCATTTTGACAATCAAGTAATCAAGTGAATTCAAGATTTCAAGTGAAGCATCCAAGATCTAGTATCTCTCCAAGAATCCAATGCAATTTGAAGGCAATGTTCTCCATTATAGAAAGCTTCTCTCCCATGATGACCAAGTAGAGGAGTTCTCAAGCAAGCAATAAGATCTTTGGTTCATTCTCATCCATTCTTCTCCATAGCAAGTGTTTAAACAAGCAAAACAACATTGAAGATCTAGGAGTGCCATTCATAGATCCATGCATTTGTGAAGGCATCCTTGATTCCTTTCTATATTCCAAGGTCAATAAAGTAATATTCAAGCATCTTTCTGAATATGTGTGAGCTTACTATCCATTAATGCAGATATTGGAAATATAGATCTAATATTTACCTTCATTTTCAAGGTTAATTCTTATACAGGGGTTTGACTAGGGAAAAACCCTTTCCACAACCTTTTTCCTATTTTTATGTGTTCAGGTACAAGTGGTGTAGCTATCAGAACTCTTTTGGAAAGATTGGGATTTGTGCGATGACTATCAAAATTCTAGGCAGAACTCCTGGGAACATAACATCCCAGGCTTCTTGTTCCTGAGAATAAAATGCCTAGGACATTTTATTCATGTTAGAACACCTTCAAATTCAGATCTCAGGTTAGTATAATTTTTGAGTTTCCAGTTTAGGTAACTACAACTTTTTGTATGTTTCTGTCAGTTTGTATTTTCCTAAACCTGCCTAATTTCGCTCTTTAGTCATCTTTCTTGCATCATTACACCATTTTCCTAAATTCATCTCATCTTAAGTACGACAATGAAATATTGTTGCACTCACTTAGTGCTTATGTCCAAACTTAGCCTATAAGGCCATCTTCCTTCTGATTGTGCATTAGGACAATATGGACAACTCCCTCATATACTTTGTTCCCATTTTCCCACTGTACCCTAATATATATCCAACCTATTTTTTTTTAATTTGATTATCTCACTAGTTTTCATAACCCCCATCAAATTTTTATAATCCACAAATGAAAGGTGGAATTGAGAATAAAGGTCTCCAGCTCAAGAACATCCCTTTATGAAACTATTACATATTTGGTTCTTAAATATTTCACTAGTGAGATGAAAATATAAGGAGATATGGATCTCATTTCCAACCGCCTTTAGAAGAAGAAAAAATAGAGGAGAAAAAAATACTATTGATAAGGACTGAGAAGAAAGATGGAGCAACACATTTCATAGCCCAATTAGTTTAGCTCAAGAAACTCCTATGAAAGGGGGAAAATAGAATGGAAACAAAGAAATGGAAGGGTTAAAATACACCTCAACCCCCTCAAACTTGTGCAATAGGATTAAACACTCATCCCTTGCAAACTGTCAACTATTACAACTCTTTCATTGCCTTAAATTATGTCATAGATTAATATCATTTTTGTGTTATCACTTGAGAAATGCAGTCAATATTATATACTTATAAGTTACTTTTTGATAATTTTAATTTTATATTTATTTATTAGTTTTTTTCATGTATGTTGGTTGTGTTTTGGCCTCTATTTACATATCCACAACTTGATGCTCCACGCCTTGTTTCCACTATGTAATGCCTCTCAAATGTTATAGTTTTAGTTTATTCAAATCAATATATGTTGAATGTATTTTAATTTACGTAAATAGTCATGAGATAACACTTCATGCATTATTTCCATTAAGGAACACCTCTCAACATAAATATTTTAAAAGGATAAAGCAATAAAAAAGATACAAGGATAATAATTAATGTCAATAAAAAGGGAAAGTCAAAGTGATGACATGATTATAAGGATCTACTAAATATTAAATATGATAAAATGGGATTATTAGAATGAATGATATAATATGGAAATAAAAATAGAGTTATATTGGAATAATAATATGATAATAATGTTATGTATATCAATAAGTTGATTTGGGTTTGAAAGCAAAAAGATGGATGAGAAGGTTGGAGGTAAAACAAGAGAGATACAAGATGGAAGATGACACATAAATTTGAAAAGGAAAAATAAAATGACAAGAAGATTTAATTTGAGAAAATAAAGGTGAATGGTTAGGAGCCAAGATAGTTAAAAGAGAGTTGTGAATAGATATTAGAGTGTGTAACATAGGTTGTGAGGAGAATTTGAAGTTCCAAAAATAATCTTAGTTTAGATTGTGTGGGTTCTTGTTGATTTATATTACCTCCTTCAAAAAAAATCTATTTTTTCCCCTTCCTTGAGGAAAACTTCATTGTTAGATGAATGCTTGATAAGGGTAAATTCTCCAAATATTTGTGTTTCATATTTACACCATGTTATTTGATCCTCATACTACTAAAACAACATGTTTCACCAAAGTAAAATACTCTATAAAAGCATCTAGTCTTATAGATCCCCAAGTTGTGAAGAGGATATCTAAGGTCATTAGTTGGATACTTAATTACATTGTCCATTTAAATTACAATAATGAAAATTACATCAAACATATAAGGAAGTGTGAGAAGGAGAGTGAAGTAACCCTGGGTCCATGCTCAAACCTATACGCTAATCCCCAATGGTGGCTTGTATTGCCACATAATCAAGTGGTACCCTTAGGTCCACCCAACCGCACTTGTAGAGATAGTCATATAAAACAAATTGTCACTAAAGATATAATGCATTATGTCTTATACTCACACAATACACATGTATGCAATCCAATCAAGATGATAAAATCTAATAGATAACCCAATGCCATAAAAAATACAAGGGGATGACCAAATGCACAATCCAATGGGGTCACTACTCAATTATACACAAGGTATGGGTGGAAGTTTAGAAACAAGAGTGTCATTGCATAACTTGAAACAATGGCTCATGTGTAACCAAGTGGCACCAGAAAGGGCCTCAAGAATGCAACTTTGCACATCAACATGAAGAGTCAAAACTAAAATCTCATGCCTTTTCCTACTCAAGGAATATATGACTACATTCTCCATCCTCTTGATGTAATGAACATCAAAATCATACTAACAAAGGAAATCTATCCAATGGTGTTATTATGCATTAAGGTTTAGCTGAGTAAAGATATGTTGTAAATTATAGTGATCACTATGCAACTCAAACTGATGGCCTAATAACTACTAATTTTAAATCATGGGTGTGGTACTTCAATTCATGATCTTTGCTTTTATGGGACTCGTATGCAACCAATTGCCTCTCCCACATAAGAAACCCCCCTGCACCCTATAATAATCCATCAGTACACATAAAACAATTCCTTGAAGGAACTGACACTGCCAAGATAGGTGTGTTGGTCAAATGATCCTTAAGAGCCTTAAATGCTACCTCACACTAATCCAACCAAAAAACATTCTTCCGTTTCCACTGAAGAGAAGTGATAAGGTGTGTCACTGAGAAAAATCCTTTAAGAATAGATGGTAATAACTTGCCAAGCCAATGAAACTATATATCTCTACAATATTGGTTGGTGGTAGCCAATCCATAATGGCCCAGGTCTTAGAGAGAACTATTTCAATACTCTCTATAGATATGGTATGAAACAAATACATCACCTTGGTCTGGAAGATCTCATACTTTAATATGTTGGCATAGAGCTTATTATCATGAAGAAACTAAAAAACTTGTTACAAATAGCTCTCATGTTCCTC
The DNA here is from genome assembly GCA_018584345.1 of Thuja plicata. Classification (NCBI taxonomy): domain Eukaryota; kingdom Viridiplantae; phylum Streptophyta; class Pinopsida; order Cupressales; family Cupressaceae; genus Thuja; species Thuja plicata. The sequence goes on from MU221626.1 coordinate 73,691, forward strand.
CATCCTCGTCAAATTTGCCAAAATATAATCAAGGAACACAAGGAAAAATATATCAAGGTAGGTGTTGAATACTCCATTCATCAAACTCATGAACACTAATGGAGAATTATTTAACCCAAATGGAACAACTGTGAAATCATATTTGTATGCACCCTAAAATGGTCGCCTAGAATGTGGGCCCCATTTACCATTTACCATTTTATCATTTTATCAATTTCCTGAATCAATGCTTTGCAACATTTTCAATTCAAGCCAATTTCCTTGATCAAATTGTAATTAATTCAATTATTTCAATATTTCCTAAGGTTTGATCATTTTTATTTAATTAAAAGATTTAATCTCCCTTTTAATTAAATAAAATTCATCTTATTTAATTAAATTAAATTCCTCCCATTTAATTAAATAAGATTCTTCTAATTTATTTAATTAAAAGAAAACCCCTCTTTTAATTAAATAAATAAAAATCCCCACCTAAAGCACTTTATTTGATGAAAAAGGAAATAAATTAAATAAAAATCCCTTTTTCTTCACATCTTCCTAAGTGGTGGGCTTTTTGCCTCTTAATCATAGCCTTTGATTTTTGCCTCTTAATCTCAACC
>MU221626.1:74392-87211 GCA_018584345.1 Thuja plicata
AGCAATTTTGGAGGAGAATTTGAGCACTCAAGCTTGGATATTGCAACTTCTCTTTTCTTGTCTTCTTCTTCTTGCATCCATGGCTATTCATGTAGATTAGATTCATATTTCCTTTCATAGATTAATCATGCACTGTTATCATATAGATTAATTTCCTTTTATGCATTGCAATCATATATAATAGATTTCATTTTCATGCATTGAATCTCTCATTTCATGGTGTACTTGCATGGGCACAACTAGGTCAATTTGAGGGTCTCCATGACAAACCTTTGCACTCCATGACTAGAGAGCTATGAGTCAATATTTGAGGCCTCATTCTTGAGCAACCTTGAATGGAATGATTCATAGAAGTGTGACACATTTTCATCACACAATATTGTCTTTAACAAGTATGAAATATTGTCTCGTGAATGTTGACCTCATGAATATGAAGTGAATGGTACCTTGAATTGGGGTATTTCTTGGAGAACACTCTAGCTCCCTTCATCTGATCAAACAAGATCATCGATAAGCAATATCAATTCTTCTTTGTTACCTTATTCAATTGCAAGTATTCAACGCACATGAAAACTGATCCATCCTTCTTAACAAATATGGTTAGTTCTCTCCAAGGAGAAGCATTGTGCTAAATATTTCCCTTAACCGACAACTCCTCCAACTACAAATGGAGCTCACTCGTCTCCTGATTGGTCATAAAATATGATTCTTGAGAAATGTGGTTCTACTCCTTAAATGAGCTTAATTTAAAAATCTATGTTGCACTTAAGTGGTATTCTTGGAATCATTCTTAGAAACACTTCTACATACTTACAAAGGAGTGAGTGATCATCAAGAGATACTTCTTAATTGACACCCTTGTCAAGGTCACTTACTAACATACACTCATGAAACATCCCTTTCTCATACTCTATCTTATCTACATATATGAGGTCATGTGAAGTGAAATGGGTCTATGAACCCCTACTGGCTACATTCACTCACCCATGTCATTAAATAATTATACCAATTTGTGTTGAAAATATATAAAAGTCTAGTGGGAAGCTAACTGATCCATACCCAGCACAATTCCATAAAATCCCAAGTTTAGGACACAAAGGTCAATAGTGGTGGTGAAGGTGCCCAAATCCAACACACAAACAAAAAATACATAATCTACAATCACCTTAGAGCCCGTGGCTAACTCAATCTACCAACTCTTAGCCTACCTTGCTACCACTAGCCCACATTTCTCCACAAGGAAAGGAAAAGCAAAGGAATAAACTCCAAAATCAAATAAAATAGAGGTATAAATACCTCAAGACACCTGTGGTGTCAACAATGGTACCATGATGATAAGCTTAATGGTTATCAGATACCACAAACAATTTTTGATACCTAACTACATCCCCCACAGTGGGTGCAAAAGTATTCAATGTCTTACTTGATCCTAATGCTAAGCTCTAAGTACATCTAGCTACTATGTGAAAGAAGAAAAACTCAAGTTTATTATGGGGCATCTTATATAACTTAGGTTGATGCTTGTTCACCATCGAGGGAAAACATACAAGATTAATTATGGTGAGAAAAATAGCTCCATTTGGAAATACCTATTAAATCTTATAGGGGTGTTACTACCTTTTTTGAATTTTCCCTCTGTGGTCCTTATAATTGGAGTGAAATAATAGTTCCCAGTCATTGTCATTTAATTCCTTTGCCTTGATAAATTGGTCACGAGGGCTTCACTTAGTAAACCTGAATCATAGCACGTGCTTCTGTGGCATACTAAATAATCCACCTATTTTCAAAAATATTGCCTGAATTTTTGTCACCCCCCTCCAATACCCCATGTACCCCTTTTCCTATATAAATCCCCACCCCCACTCCAAAAAAACCCTCCCCCTATTTAGGCTATATATTGCCCCCTTTTTTCCCATTTTAAACCCCCCAATATGAATGCACATGGTATTGTATTTCCCCTTTAGTGAAGAACCATGAAATCGGTCAAGCCAATTGGTTTTGTATGATTTAAGTACATTGAATTGTCTTCATCCTCATTTCATCCAATACATTCAACTGGTGTATGTGATCTTGTTATGCTTGAAAAAGGTCCATTCTGAATTGAAATATTGTGTGTAGTGTCACTCAAATTCCATTGATAGGGCTTCATTTTTCCATAATATAGTTCATAGCATATGAACATATTATTTTCCATAATATAGTTCATAGCATATAAAGCTACATGCCTAAACTATTTCAAGCAATCTAGATCCTAAATCTCTTTGGCGGAGCTGAAAAATATTCATGAGTACTTCTTCAAGCTCCCTATTGATCACATCAACTTGTTCATTAGATTATGGATGAAAGGGTGTGTAATTTTTATTCTTGATGTTATATTATTTTACCAATAGAGAAATTAGATCTGAAGTAAACTGTGAACCTTTTTCTATCACTATTTCACTTGGTACACCATATCTTGTAAATATTTTCTCACAAAAAAATGTAGCTACTTCTATATTATTGATATTCTTCGAGGTCTTCACTTCCACTCACTTATTAAAATAAGCTTTACAAACCAATATATAGGTCTTGTTAGATGTAGGTTATATTGGACCAATAAAATACAAGCCCCATTTTCAAATGGTGCAATCACCAGTTGTGATTACAAAAATAAATTTCATCACTTTTACTTTCTCTACCCATCCTTTAACATCTGTCACATCTTCTAGTATATTGTGTTTCATATCTATGTATAGTAATCAAACAATAATCTATATTGAGAATCTTCATTTTTGTCCTTTTGGATAAAAAACATCCACCAAAAGGCTCATCATGACAAGCCCTAAAAATGTCAAATGTCTCCTCCTCCTTAATACATCTGTATATAATATTTTTGGTTCTTATGTAGAATACATATCCAGCTATCCATGAATATGAAAAGTTGTGTTGTACCAATTTTCTCTTCTCGTTTGGTGACAAGTGTGGACATGTTTTTCTTGCAACTAGATAGTTGGCTACATTTGCATAGCAAGGAATGCAAATTAATAATGAAAATAAATATTCCTCCCAAAATGAATCATCTACCATTGGATCCTATGATGAAGTTATCAATATAGAGAAAATTAAGCCACCACATTGGCCTTTCCTTGCTTATCAATAATAGGAATTTCAAATTATCGTAACAAGAGAAACCATCTAACAAGCGTGCCACTTACCAGTTGATATTCATCAAATAAAAAAATATTCTCTGGTCAATATGAATAAAGATAGAGTAACCAACAATGCAATTTCTAAACTTTTTTATTGCATAAATGACAACATATATTTTTCTTTTTTATTGTATAATTAATATTAACACCTTGCAAGTTCTTGCTAATATAATAAATTTCATACTTTAAATTACCTTATTTTTATACTTAAATTGTTCTAGGTTAAATTTAGAAGCATCAATTGAATGTGGAAAGGAAGATTCCAATTAGGTCCTCTCAAGATATGGGCTTGTGTGATACTTCTTCAATGCTTCAAAAGTTTTTTGAAAATCTCTTCTCCATTCAAACTTTACATCCTTTTTGTTTTGTGGTACTAGATTTTTTTTAAATGATCTCAACCCCATGTGGGTGCACTTGAATTCCATTGGGTGACACAAAGTTCCCAAGATCCATGCCTTTTTTCATCATCATAAAATACTTATCGAGAATAAGGGAGTGGTTACTATCATAATACCCATGAAGAACCTTCTCTAAATTTTCCAGTGCCTCCTCATAGGAGCTCCCATAGGTATTAAAATTATCCACTTACATTTTCATTAAATCATTATAAAAATCTAAGAAGATGCTTAAGACAGGTCTTTGAAATATGGTTGAGGCATTGCATAATAAAAATGACAATATTGAGTATGCATATGTACCATAGGTAAATGTAGTAGTATTTTTGTCTTGATCGTTAGGAGATATCATAATTTGATTATATTTACTAAACCCATGTACAAAGGAAAAGTACATTTTTCCAGATAATGAATCTATAACTTGACTAATTAAAGGAAAGGGAAAATGGTCCTTCCTAGTTGTTGCATTCAATTCCTTGTGTTCAACACACACATTCCATTTAGCTCTTTTTTGTGTACAATGACCAAAAGAGAAACCTATTCACTATCAGACACAAGGCATAAGAACCTTGCATCTAAAAGTTTTTGCAACTCATCTTTTACTATATACATAAGGGTTGGGTTCATTTTCCATTGTGGTTGTCTAACTAGTCTATATCCTTTGTTGACAAAGATTCGATGTATACACATCCTAGGGTCAATGACCATTATGTCACATGATAATACCAAGAAAATGCAGATGTGATGGATTGCAACATATGCAATGAGTCAGAGAGTAAAGATGACGTTGATTCATTTCTAATATTGAGTGTCCTACTAGGAGACACTTCTAGATGCATTGTTGTTTCTATGACAGGAAATATCATGAATACACATATTAAGAGTGCACTTGTGTGGAAATATATCAAGAAAATGTTGGAAGTATATTCATCTTCATTAGATAAGAATCTATAGAATGAGTGGGTTAAGCATGTTTTTTTTTTAATCTTGTTGCATGTATAAGCCATAATATAATAATATTGGAAAATGTGAGCAAGGAATTCATCCTGACGCTGAATGCCTATCATATGAATCCTCTCTATAATCATGAGCACTTGGAGGAAGCATTGATCTTCATTTTTTCGATTAGGCCATACAATCTAATCTTCACTTGTATGAGGCTAGACAAGAGAAAAGAGGACCAACTTCTTGGTCACATTATATGTTGTCAATTATCATGTTTTTGGACCTAAAACCAATAAAATAATTTAAAGTTTCCAGCTATGTTTTCAATGGACCAAATAACTGAGGGAGGGGGGGGGGGGGGGGGTGAATTAGTTATTCCAAAATACTTTCTTAAACTTTACTATTTTGGCAAACTCACAAACGGTAAAAATTATTAAGACACACACACACACACACACACACACATATAAACTTTTGTTCTATGAGTAAACACTTTAAAATATTTTGAATCTTATAACAAATGTGAACATGAGAGACAAAGAATCAACACAATGAACACCATAATTTATGTGAAAACCCAAATAAGGAAAAACTATGGAGAAGATAATTCTCATGAAATAAAAAATAGTTAAGGTAATTTTGTACAAAGGCTCATTATCAGTTTGCTCACTGCAATTTGTCTCAGTATTGGTCGGGCTAAATAGACCTATACAACACATGTATAACACCAAAGATATTTTATAGATAAAACATGAACTGATAAAATTGCATATGAATATGCATGAAACATTTCTACTGTTTAGCTCAGTTACTACATTCAATAGTAGATCTGATTTTCGATCTTCTCACTGTATACCATTGACTGATCCACTGCAAATTTGTATACAAATCTCTTCTTGATCTCACAACAATATTCCACACTTAGTTTCAGCTCACATACATCACCGCCAAGTACTTACTCACAAAATCACACTGTATTACCTTCAACATCTCTCTCCTATCATACCATATTCTCATGCCATACATTTCATACATCGGGTACAAAAGGTCTTCTTTATTTATATAGATATCCTATCATAGATATTTCAGTCACACCAAAAGAGTGTGTTGGACACAATTCAAAAATATATCACAATTTTACTGAATGCTATATCACCGATCCTAAATCTAGGTCATACTTAAGATATATTTTCAACATGTTATCACAAGACCTAAATATAGGTCACACTTAAGATACATACACTTCATATCTCATTGACCATAAGATAGGAAAATTTTGGAACCATCGAAACACCACAACCAAGGCCATGTCTTTGATCAACAAAATAGCTAAACCAATCGACAGATAAGAACTAATGAAACCTGTCCAGAATAAGATACATTTTTTATAAAAAAATTCTAATGAACTCCAAGAAATTTGAAATATTAGGAATGCCTAGAAGTGCACTATAAGCATAGCAGTCAACGGGAACCGACAAAAAATTCCATACAACTCCAATCATTGAAAGCATACAAGTGTACCATAAGATATAATCCATAAGTAGAATTAAGTACACTTTTCACAAAGTACCAAAAATGCATGTACTAGACCTGTTATGTATATAATCGAAACTATCAATAATTCATCAACAACGAACATGTATCTTACCAATACTGCCAACAACCAATTGATACTGCCAAGTAGTCGGTATGAAGGTTTTGACATCAATGAAATAAAATACAACAACATCTTAATATGTCTAACAGTATCCCCCTTTGGTATTGATGGAAAAACACCAAAAAAATTCAAAAACAAAAGAAATTCGATCATCCAAAATCTCACCTGATTAGATACTTCATTTCATAATTTTGTTTTCCTCTTTCTCTCACCCTTTATTACACAATAGAAAATGGACAAAACTAGAATACATAAAATCAAATTATTACAACAATATTTAGGGTAAAAAATTTCTTATACCTTTCTTTCATAATTGGAAGCTCCTTCTTCCACTCAGCAACAACAACCCCCATCCAGGCACACGGGCTATCATGCTTCATCGGCATGTCAAAAGATGAACTCCAATCTAGATATTGAAACTGCCATTCATAATCCTCTACTTCATAAATAATACTAGACATATACTCTAATCAAACCATGATCATGTCCTTCACCAACTAGAATGTCTTTACCAGATCTTCTCTTTGTCTCTGCAATAGTAGTAATTCATCCTGTAGCTGACTAACTCTTACTCATTGTTTTCCTTCCTTGTTCTTGAAGTAGTCATGTATCTTTCCTAGCTCACTTCCTCAATGAATTCACTTCTGCCCCTAAAATTGTCTACAACAACAGGCCACCAAAGACAATATCTGTATATGTCTATAATTTCCTTTATACAATCCTCGGTTTAACTGATTACTCTTCATAGTTTCTATTTTGAATTGGTATATTTTTTCTCAATAGACTCCTTGATCTTTTTGCAATCATCTCCATTCTGCAACAATATATTCTCAACATCTCTGACCAAATCAACTGGTAACTCACCAAACACACTAGAAATAGTGATCTTCTTACTGATCAAGTGATCAATCGCCAATTCCTCTAACAATGTTCTCATCACCCAAGAGAAATCTGACCATATTCCACCAACTCTGTCAAACTCACCATCTTCTAGAAAAAACTAAACCACATCAAAATCCATAGAGTCGGATTATGACGAAAAAAGCACATCTTTCTCAATCTCTTCTTAATCCTTCGATATAGTAACAATTTATTTTCCTTTAACACTGATTTTTCTTCTTTTAGGTTATGGAGAGGAACCACTGATAACAACATCCAAATTTTTTGGTCATGAGGAGGAACCTTCCTCACCATAACTCACTAGTACAGTACCAGTAACAATCAAATTGGAGCTAACACTCATTTGCAAAGAAGTGAAATATGACTTATAGATATCTACCCTATTTTCCAAAGACCAAATGTATTTTCATATGTATTTATTGATAGGGATGTTGGTCTTCCACTCTACATTCTCTCTACCAGGAAATGATCTCATGAAGTAAAATGCTAGACAAATGATTAATAAACCAAATCTGAATCCATAACCTTCCTCAATTATCATCTTCACATTTTCAAAGAAATATTCCAATATTATTTTACACAAATCAAGTTGAACATTCTCCCTAACCATTTTATGAGCAATGTAAACAACCACAACCAAAGTGGCACCATCATGATTCATAAATTGAATTTTGTAAGAGATGCCATAGGTGACATACCTTACCACCAGATCTTCAAGGGTATTAATCTGGTGCACACACTTATCATAGTAAATTTTAGTTAGCTCTTCTATCTATGTATCTAATTGATTAATTTCTTAGCACATCTCTAATGCTACACATCCTCGTAATGTCTTCAATTACTTATTTTTCACTTTGATAGGGTTTTTCTAAAACTAGGTTTCTATTTTTGAAACTGACTCAGTAAGAACATAATAAACTCCTTGTCATCACAACAGGGGAATTCTCCCCATATATCCATGCCAAGATTTAGTATTCTCTACAATTCTTCCATTGAAAAACCAATCTCCAGCTTCTTAATTCTGTTATGATCGAAATCCTCTAGCTCATCCCTCTTTAGCTTTCTCGACACAGTCGCATTGATACTTCGAATCACCACTTTAGATTCCATTATCGCAATCAAATTTCTCTCTTCAAGCTTTATTTTCTAAAAATTCATCTTTTCTTCTTCCAATAGTGCCAAAGAATTCAAATATTTGCCTTTATAACTATGATCCAACATATTTGATATTCTTGCTGAAATTAATTATCGTTGACGCAATCAAAATTTATTATGCACATCAATCAACTGAGACATCAACAATAATAATTTCTTCATCTAGTATACCAGAGACAAGCTAGTTGCAACTGGTATCACTTTGGACTAGGGGAAGTAAATGATACATAATGTTAATACTCCCCCTGAGCCAAAGCATTTGGTTTAGTTACTGGAAGAGCTAGTACTAGGATCTAGTTCCTCCATATTGTGTTATGCTTCTGAGACTCACTTAATACTTTAACATGATTATCATTTCTAGTATTTAACAAAACACCACCAAATTTGTATGTGTTAACACAATGACCAATCTGACCATATTGTAAAAAATTAACATTCCTCTAACCTAATGTCACTGATTGAACCCTATATCTACATTTATTAGCCTTGTGACCATAATTGTGACACACGTAGAAATTCCCATGAGAGATATTACTCATTGCATTTCTCTTAACCGAATTGGAAACTTGACTTTTGCATGGATTTTCTTTATGACTAAACTTATGTCAACTAAAGCATTGAACCTTTTGTTCCTTCCTCACCTTACATTCATATGCCTTATGACTAAAATTATTGAAAATGTAACAACAATTGTTAAATGATAAGTACCTTTGAGCATTCAGTTGCCTTACTAGAGGCCTTCTTGTAGAAGTATTCAGATGTTCTTCAATTCTTTTAAATCCATCCTTTTTGTGCTTTAACCCATCTTTGACAAATTCCTCAGTATGTTTACTTTCGCTCAGCTTCTTTTCCAGATCTGTAACCTTTTCTTTTGATTCCTTCAATTCTTGAATGACTTCCTTGTGTCTTGCTTTGAATTTATGGATCTGATCCCTTAGCTTTGTGATACATGCATTTGCTTCCTTCAGGTTTTCCTTTAGCTCCTCATTCTTTGATTTGGTATTCTCAATGTCACTCATCATGATTTACCAATCCTCATTAGAGTATTATTCTTCTAGATCTGTTCAAACATCCTAGATCTCCCTCAAGAGATTAAGCTCTGTCTCCAAGGGACCAAGATCTAATACCAATTGTTGAACAAACTTAATAACTGAGAGAGGGGGGTGGGGGGCGGGGTGGGAGGGGGTGAATCATTTAAATTCCAACACATTTTCTTAAACTTTATTGTGAACATGAGAGACAAAGCATCAACACAATGAACACCAAAATTTACATGGAAACCCAAATATGGAAAACCCATGAAGAAGCTAATTCTCATGAAATGAACACTGGTTAAGGTGATTTTGTACAAAGGATCACTGTCAATTTTCTCATTGCAATTTGGCTCACTGGCAGTTGGGATAACTACCCTTATACAATAGATGTATAACACCAAATATATTTTATAGACAAAACATGAATTGATAATATTGCATCTGAATATACATAAAATAGTTCTACTATTTAGCTAAGTTACCACATTCACATTGGGGAGAGGTCTCACTTTTGGAATGATTCATGGAACAAGTATACACCTTTAAGGGAAAGTTGTCAGCTTCAATCTGCTATACCAATTCTTACAACAACACGGGGAACCAGTGTTATTGATTACATAGAATGTATTGATAGTATATCTGGAAAGGCCATGTGGAAAGACCTTTGTGATATGCTTATAGCTAAAGATTTCCTTAAAATAACTAATGGTAAAAAATAATTATATACATTGATAAAAAAACCTGATGAAATCAGTTGGGCACCGTCTAAGGAGGGTGCATATTTTGTAAAGCTAGGATATAAGGTTATACAAAGCATTCTAAATCAAAGGCAAAAGAAAAGGGCCTATTCCTTTTGTTGGAATGACAATGTCTTACCAAAAGCAGGCATTTTTGCCTGGCTGGCTCTTAGGAAAATAATATTAACTAATGATAGGCTAGCAAATTTGCAAATAACAGACCCATTTAAATGTGTGCTATGTGGTATTGAGTTCGAAACTGTGGACCATATATTTGTTCAATGCTCATTTGCCTATCAATGCTGGAATTTTGTTATGCTGAAACTTGATCTAATTACACCAATATCATACACACTATGGGATTGGTTTCAGTCATGGCCCATGTTATATCAAAATGCATTGTTAACAAGTATTTGGAAAATCACGCATGTTATGTTGATATGACCAATTTGGTGGGAGAGAAATAAAAGAATTTTTAGGAAGGAGACTACAGGGGTAGAAGCAGTAAAAGACATAATTGAAGGATCCATCTCAAAATGTATCAATTCTTACACACAAAATCATAAAGGTTGCTCCTCGGCCTTTACTTCTTGGGATGCTCAAATTTTGAAACATTGGACAAAAATAACTATTCCTATCAATGGTTGAAGTGCTTCCAATCAAGGTAATAATTTATAGGACTCAAATAAAACTGAATCCACCTGCACAAGGTTATTTTAAACTCAATTTTGATGGGTCTTCAAAGGGAAATCCGGGAAATTTAGGGGCAGGCATCTGTATTAGAGATGAGACAGGATCCTTATTAGCAGGGAAAGCTATTGCTCTATTGCAAGGTACAAACAATTTGGTAGAGGCTACATCATTATTAGAGGGATTGATATTGGCCAAAAGACCAAATATGAAAGAAATTCATGTCAAGGGAGATTCATTTTTTTATCATTAATGCATGCAAAAATGGAAAATATTTTAATTGGAAATTGAAATATAAGTCTGGAATATACTAGATTCTTTTGAGTCTTACATACTTTCTCATACATATCGAGAATGCGATAAACTTGCAGATTAATTTGCCAACCTGGGCGCGGATGACGAAGAAATATATACATTGGAAGGGAATTCAGGATGGGAAGAGTTTCCTTAGTTGGCAGAGATTATAAAGCTATATAAACAATACATTGCTATGAAAAAGAGCAATGTAGGATAAAAAAAGATTCAAGTGAAAGGAGAATCAGTTTCACAAGATAAGAGGGAAAAATAGAGTCAGAATAATATTGATAGTGCGAGCAAGTGCAAGCTATGTAACTATATTGCCATCATGTGTAGGCGGAGGTCCACGTGGTGGAAGTATGAAATTTAAAAGTGTATCTTTGTAATGATCCTGGATCCAAGCCGTTAGGTGACGGAGATTGTCATATCTAAAACATTGCTATCAATCTGGAGTACTTTGCGGGGGAATAATTAGTAACAACGAGTGACGTAAATGATAGAATCAAAATTGATCTAAGTATTTAATACCCAGGTCAATTCATTTACTTCATCAAGCCGAAATTTAATAGTTCATGTCTTGTCAAAGTTGGGTTACAAAAATTCGACATCAAATATTGGGAAATGTAATAATATGACAGTAAACTCAGCGTTTCCTGCATGCTACGAAAGTGTAAAGCCATGTGAACTCCCATGCAATGATGGTATTGGCTAAATAGCAGACTAAAACGTAAAACATAATAAGGAAGTTGAAAAAAAAACTAAGTAACCCCCTTGGTAAGAAATACGTTTTAGTCTGCTGCATAGACGTTTCCTGCAATGATGTCAAGAAAAGAACATACCATTTATGGAACAAGGAAAAGGAATTTTTGGGGTCCCCTAAGTACTTTTGTGTCTGCGTATCCTTTCAAGTGCAGCGAAGCAACATTGTGTGTACGACTGCAATCAATTCGTTATGTCTTTGCACCAATTCTGGGTTGATAAAAGGGATATTGTTGGGTATTCAATTTCTACATTAGCAGTGAGTAGTTGTTGGGATATAGAAGTAGTTTTTGAGGGTTTGTTGGAATTGTAGAGACTGCCAAAGACACCAAATGAAGTAACAGCCTTATAATTCCCATGTCGTCATAACATCAGTTGAAGGAGAAAGACTGTACAGTCTGAGTTGGTCTAGTGGTGGAGAACTTGTATTTTTGAAAGAGAGGTCACAAGTTCAAATCCCACTGGGGCTAGGGTATGTAGGGAGTACTATAAAAGATCATTTCCTGTCATGTCCCCATTCTCGCTGACATCGTTGAGCGTGCCGGATCAGTCTATCACAGGCTCTCGTAGACTGGTGGTGACATGGAGAGAGTCATCTTGATGATTATTTGGAGATTGGATGGTCGTATTTGCTCTTGAAGAGGTGATTCGGAGCTTATTTTTATCATTATGTGTTATGCGGGGCCCACATGTTATAATTTTAAGTTGAGATTGCACTTTTTATTTTATAAAGTTATTTTATTATAAAAGTGCATTATAATGAGATTTTATAATGGATGTTTCTAGTAGTTCTTAGTAACTTCTTAGAAAAGTGAATAAATAGAGGACTTGGCCTCTCATTTGCACATCCTTAATTTGATGTTTCTACTACATTTTCTCTATGGGCATTTGTGGCACCATCTAGGTCTGCAGATTTCCTATTGATTTTTAGGAACGAAAACTCCTAAGGGTTTGCATAACTGAGGAGGTGAAATATCCTTTGAAGGGTTGCACATTGGAGATGGTATTCAACCATTTCATGTTGAGCTTCATTGAGTATTCAGACTTGGACTGAGATTTGAG
>MU221626.1:93257-112330 GCA_018584345.1 Thuja plicata
GGGACATTACAGTGGTATCAGAGCATTTACATTTCAGCAGTGCTATTCAGTTTGCATGCCAAGTGTTTGTTAAAATTCCATACTTCAGCATCGGTAGTTTTAGTGGCCTTTGGAGTAAGGTTCATTATATTTCCTTTCCTTTCCTATAGATGATGACCTTGATGCCATTTTCAACATGGACTGCTAGAAGAATGTAAAGCACATCATCAGAGAGGAAGTCTTGTCGCCAATAGAAAGGAGAATTATCTTTCCAAGTTAGGTGGTGTCTGTGTTTTTATCCAATGCTTAGGTTTGTTGCAATCTTTAGATGCTTTAGAGCTAATTGTAAGGAAATTACTTAAGCATGGAGTTCTTACAGAAGAGTCCTTATTGTTAGCGAAACAAAAATATGATTTGTGGGAGGGAAATGCATTCATAGGGGTCTTTTCTCTCGTGAGTCTCTGTCAAATGGACATTCATATATTGCGGTGTATGATAGTATTAAACTAGCTTTAGAAACAAGAGAATACAGGTATCTTCAAGTTGCATTGTACAAGCATCGTCGGGTTCTGGGTCTAGATTTGGCGGAGAAAATTTGAGTTAAAGCTAATGCACTTTTGATTTTGGTTGAATATGATCATTTGTTGTTTAACCCCTACTCTGATCCGAACCTTAATGTGGACAATACACAAGGGGATGCAAATGATGATGGTAATGCCAACATTCACCACGTGCACGCAGATGCAGGTTACAATGTGCTTCAGCGCCAAGGGGATGTAATGATGGAGGGACGGTAGTTGCCCTCAAAACCTATGCATATAGTCTATATTTGCTATGATAGTGATATTTTGATCATATCTAGTATAATCTTTGACGTTGAAGATCACCCAATTTTGGTGCAAAATTTGTTAGAAATGAAAGTGTAACTCGTATGGGGTTCAAATATGTCTCTCCATGGTATAATACTAAAGAATGTAATTGAGCCATTTTGGTATTCTGGCTCAAAAAATGTAATTTGGGTAGATGTTAGATTTTAGAATTTTAATTTTGGATTCGAGCATGAATTTTTGAAAATTAGGCTGCAAGGAAACTTTTTGTTAGGTATTAGCACTTTAATTTAGGATATGGGCATAGTTGAAAATCAGGCTGATATGGAGCCTTGTTTTATAAACTTTTGTAATCATTATGTAATCTTTTATGATATTAATATAATCAGGTTTACCACCTTTCGCTTTAAAAAATAGTAGATCTAATTATTGATCTTCTCATTATATACCACTATCTGATCCACTGCAACTCTGTATGCAAAGCTCTTCTTGATCTCACAATAATCTTCCACACTTAGTTTCATCTCACATACATCACCGCCATGTACTTACTCACAAACTCGCACTATATCACCTTCAACAACTCTCTCATATCATTTAATATTCTCATGTCATACATTCCATACATCGAATATAAAAGGTCTTCTTTATTTATATAGATATCTGATCATACATTTGTCGGACACACCAAAAGAGTGTGTCAACCATAATTTAAAAAGATATTACAATTGTATGTAATGCACTACCACCGATCCTAAATCTAGGTCATACTTAAGATATCTTTACAACACGTTATCATAGGACCTAAATATAGGTAACACTTAAGATACATACACTTCATATCTCATTGACTGAAAGATAGAAATTTTTTGGAACCATCAGAACACCACAACCAAGACCATGTCTTTGATCAAGAAAATATCTGAACCAACCGATAGATAAGAATTGATGAAACCTTTCTAGAACAAGATATAACTATTATACAATTTTTTTTTATGAACTGCAAGAAAGTCTAGATATTAGGAACACCTGGAAGTACACTGTAAGAATAGAAGTCAATAGGTACCGACAAAAAAATTCATGCAACTCCAATCACTGAAAGCATACACGTGTGCCAGAAGATGTAATACAAAAGTAGGATCAAGTTCACATGTCACCAAGTACCAAAGCTGCACGTACTGAACTTGTTCTGTATATAGTCAAAAAATTGATACTTCACCAAAAACCAACATGTATCCAACCCATACTGCCAACAACCAACCGATACCACCAAGTAGTCAGTATGAAATATTTGACATCAATGACAACAATACCAACAACACCTTAATATCTCTAACACCATGGTCATCCAAGGATCAATGAATGTCACCCTAAATTATCTTTTGGCTATAAAAGAATAAAGTTGATAGGGTATTTCCATAAATCTAATGTGATAACCAAGTCTTCAATCACCCCCTCAAGTTAAACAATCAACCTATTAGCAATAAAAAAAAATACTTTGTGTAGGCCTTATATTCATTAATAGTATATTATTCATTGTCTCCTTGGTAATGATATTTACAGGTGCATTAAGATTAGATAGGCTATTTTGATAAGGGTATTATTGATATGTACATATAAAACACAACTAATAGGTTTGATTATTTAGGGACTACATGGATTCCAAATGTGATATCAATCAATTGTCCTGTGATATGGATATTCTAGGGATCTTTCTTGTCTCCCCTAGACACTTAAGACACAATTCATTGATACTTTTGGTATAAATTAGTATATTATTTACAACTTGGATAAGGGAAATCCTTACGTAGACATTCTTCAACTGCCCTATAAGGTCAAAATTAGGTTCGAGATGGTAGTTTTGGGTAGCCATGCTCTCTAAGAAGGGGAATTGTTTTCTTTTTCAAAATAAGTTTGTTGGGTCTGTTTAGACTATGGTTCATCATCTAGTAATTTTGTGATTTGTGGAGATGTTATACAAACAAGAGTCTTTTATAAGCATAGGTGGACATCACTAATTTCAATGGCATAAGTTAAATATTGGATGACCTCATTAGACTAAGCCTATTAAGGAGGACTTTTGTTAGGATTTGATACATGTTGGGTAGACAATTATGACACTCTTAGTTGTGCAAGAGTAGACATAGTTTGATTTGGCATGATGGCTTGTTTTTTAGGTAATGTCCTAGACATGAGTTCATGTTGTTGGTTCAAATATTATTATTTTTGTAGGTAATGAACATTGGCATTTTGCTACTATTGGTTTTCTTTCCATAGTTATGGACATGGGTTATGAGGGGATCAAAATTATTTATTTTAGTCATGATATTAGATTATAATTGTTGTATCCATGCCCTTTTTTTGTGGCATCCAATTGGTGATGAATAACCATTCCATGGCTGGTTGGGTGTTGAGTTCCAAGGTGGGTAATTCTAATTTTCATCATTTGAATTAACCCCAGTGAATGAAACATTATAAGATAGGGGGTCTCAAGGCAAACCTTGTTTTTATTGTCAAGATTTACACTAAGAAATGTAGAAGACATTTATTCTCCAAGGTATGGAACTTTGATTGTGTCTTCTTTTCTTTGGAGATATTATTAATCTTCTTCCTACATTTACAAGTGGTCTTCTTTTGTCTATATTGAGGAAAATGCTTTGATAGAGATGCTTCAAATTCATTTTGTTTCTTCTTTATATTCAAGTAATCCAATTGTGTATCAAGATGACTGATAATTTCCTCCTTCATGATAGAGAGAATATTTTTTGGCTCAACACTAGAGACACCGTTAGGTATCTTGATACTAGGAAGGAGTCTAGAACTTTTAGTATTGCGTAAAGTTAACCTAAAATAGTTCCTACAAAGACAATATATGTCTTTAAATGGTACTTGATATATATCACCTCCCCCATCAAATTTAGTATTTCCATGCATTCCCTATTTACTCTTAAAAATACCAACTTGAGGGATTCGAGGGAGATTTTTTTTGTGCGATTTCTTTAAAATCTCCACATAATCCTCAATAGATTCATTCTCATTTTAGGACATCTTGAAGATTCATTTCTTCTTCATGTCTCCAACCCTACAATATTCCTACCTCTACAAATATTTATCCTTCATTGTGTCTTATCTTGTAGTAACATTCCTTCAAAACCCCATAAATCGTCTCAAAGTAGCATCCTTAAAGGTTTTTGGCAAGAGTTTTAGTCTAAAGGCATTAATATTTTAGTCATAGCTATGCCACAAGACATCAAAATCAAATAGAAAAGTATTAGGGTCCTCTATAATTAAACCATATAAGTTGGGAAAAAATATGGAGGTAAGTTTTTTATAGTAGAAACATGCTCTCGGTCAATGATTGGGAACAAAAAAAAGTATTGGTTTAACAAGGTTTTCTAAATCCTTAGTATCCATTGTATAGTGAGTTTATCTTGTTGTTGTGGATGCTCCTAATAATTGGAGCTCTTTAGAAGATGCTAAATTTTACTTTATCTAGTATGTATTTTTAATATATAGTAATGGAAGAAACATTACTAAAGCATCCCTTTGATGCCACGTGCAATGAAGATTTCTAAATTATGGGTCACCTTCCTACACTTGTTAGTAAATAGTTTGAATGTTATTTCAAAATCTATTATTTCCAATGTTGAAAACCAAAGTCTAATGAAAGAATATAATGTAAAGAAAATAGAAAATAAACAACCTTAAACTTAGATATCCTAAACCTTAGCACCATCCCATACAACAATGACAAAAAAACTCAGTGTTTTGAAGTGCAATAAATTGATGCAAACAACTAAATACATACATATCCACAAATCAATATATCCCATATCAATTAATGTACTTGTTTAAAACTTATACATTCTAAGAGGGGTGGTGAATAATCATGCACAAAAAAACCTAACTCTATTATTACAATCCTTTAACTTTGATCCAACTAACCATCAATATAAGATATTACAATGATAAAACATACAAGAGCACCAAATTTACATGGACACCCAGTGTGGGAAAAATCATTATGAGAATCTTAATCACAATATGAATACCAATATTACAATTACTATTTTAGGGACAATACCAAGAAGCGTGTTTCTCCCTACAATATAAGGCACACTACCTTAGGGAAAGATACAAAACTACACAATATACCAAGAGAAAAAACAATCTTACAACATACACAAGGAAAAGATGAAATGATAAGATAAAGGATCTTATGATCAAACAATGCAACAACTCTATCAAACTTGCACTTCTTTCACCTCTAATCTATTACTTTTGCATTACACTAACTTAAAATTTGATCCCAAACCAATCAACATACATCTATGTTGATCCTTGCTCATGCTCACACTCAAATCTTCCAATTTCATATATATATATATATAAAGCCACCTTCAACATTCCAACCAATGTGGTCCATCGAAAGAGATAAAGGGGACCAAAATACATCATAACATGTCTCCAACCAATGTTTTCATATAAACACAAGCATTTCAACCACCTCTAAGGTCAGATGCAAAAGAAAAATGTAGAAAAGCATTAAAGCTCATAAACAAGTCGACCCAACAATACTCTCAAATGCACATGAGACAATGTGAATCACTACACATCATGATAGGACCTATTTCAATCTCTTAATACTTCCTCCAAAGTATATATTGACCAATAAGTCATAAATTAATTCTTCACAATTAACTAAATCAGCCAAAGACCCACACAAGCATCAATATTATGCTCAGAACAACATATCTTCACTTGCAGACAAAATCAACATAAAATATGTAATATAGAACACTACATAGACATTAAAATCATGTCCACCAAGCCACACAACTTTAAGTTTCAATGCAGAGCATTTTCTGAACCTATCTTGGCCATCCTTGATAACCAACTTTACTATAAAAATAAAGATAAACATAACTTCTAGCTCTATCTTATATGGACTTGAAAATATGATAATGTAACATTTATAGACCGTGAATTATAACACCAAAACCACAAACCACCAAAATATTATATAGAATGATGTAACATAGTCCCCTATAAGGACTTCAAATACACTTTCCTATATATTCCAACTTCACATACTTCCATCTTCTGTATATTGCACATATTAACTTGTTATCATCATTAATCATCATGAGAGAACTTAAATAACTCTATCTTACATATCAAACTTTAGATACTTTTTCCTGCATATCAAACTTCAAATACTCTTTCCTACATATGAAACTTCAACTACTCTTTCTTTCATATCATGAAATTCCTGAACACAACTCTCATACTCCTATACATCAGGTACATTCTATAATAATAGGTTGACATCAATTCACATAATATGCTGAAATCAGTAACATTATAGAACTCACAATTCTAGCAATGCCCCTTTTTTTTCTCATTGATGGAAACAACAATGATGAAGCAACCTAATGAACCACTATTTTCACTTCTCCCCCCCTTAAACTTCAAGTACAAAGAGAGAGAAAAAACCTTTGTTTGTGTCATTTCCCCTTTCAAGAACATTATGCACTAGATTAGGCAAAGGCATGAATTGGATAGGTTTTATGAGAGATATATGTGGGATAAGGGGTATGTTAGTGGGAAGTGTTTTGAAGGGATTATGAAATATAAGTGTGATGGGGGAATGTTGTCAAGACAAACATTGGCACATTCATTGAATTTCTTGAATGAGTGGAAGAGAAATGGAAGGGAGATGTGGATATGATGGAGGAGTAATGATATGGAAATTTGGGACATAAGGACCATAACAGATATAAGAGGAGGATATGGATTCTTAGCTTGTGGTTAGTAACTTTGGATGTTATTGAGGATATTTCTTTTGGATGTATTGTTTCTTTTTAGTTGGATTGGATTTCACTTTATGGTAGCATGCCTTTTAGAAGGGGCATGTTGATTTTTATATTCTTGTGGTTTTTTAGCTTTTTACATTTGGGCTTTGGCATCCAAAATTCTTTGAGTATAATTGCGAGAAGTGTGAGAATATGAATGAGGAGAACGGGATACAAATTGATTGATGGAAGTAGGATGGTGAATAGGATATATGAGTTGGTGTCTTTATTAATCATGATGTGGGATGAAAGGAATAAGTTTTTTATGATGGGTGACGGGGATATGGGATTTGTCTATGATGGAATGAGTGGAATAGGATGGAGCATGGTATTTTGGGATATGTGGACCCAAAATGGACTTGGTAGGTGGTGGGTATGTGATGAGAGATTATTGGGTAAAGATACCTGAAATGGACTTAGGGAATTAAAGAGGAATATTTAAGGGTTTTTTGGTAGGAAATGATGGAGGAGGAGAGATGAAAAAAAAATAGTTTGGAGGAATTATGAGAAGATTATATTGGGGATTTGAGAGTATGCTATGAATTTTCAATGTTAGTGTGGATTTTCATCGACCCAAATGCGCTTCAAGGTACCTTGCTCATGTAGGCCTAAGACTTTACCTTAATAGTTTATTTTCTTGATAATTCAATAAAAAATGGGATAATTTTTATTTGCGGAACAAGATGTGAGTCCATTATTAGGTGGAGTGTGAGTGGTGGATATAATATGTTTTTCTACTGCAAGAGAACCACCATAGATGAATATAAGTCAACCGAGGGGACAAAGTGTAGGTGGTGGGTTAAGTTGGATGGTAGAAAAAGAATCATGAGTTGGATTTGATTGGATGTAAGTATTTTGATTTGAATGGATGGGATAATGAATCTTGAGATGGAGTAGGTGAAAATATAGGATCATAACTTGAGTCAATAGATAACTCAACATACTCTAAAATAAAATCTTGGAATGATGGGATTGGTGTAGATAGTGTTATGGGGGATGTATAGGTATACTCTTTAAATGGATTGGATGGAAGGAAAAGAGGTTCTTCAATAGGAGTGGGTGACGGTTGGATGGATTTATGAGGTGTATTGGTATCAGATTGTATAAAAGTAGGAGAAGATGGGAATTGGGGTTGGATGATGTCAACAAATGTGATAAGAGTGACAATGTTAAAAGGTGGAAGAGGAATGATAGGTTACATAGGTAGAAGAGGAATAATAGGTGTAGGAGAGAGAGAAGAGGAATAATAGGTGTGGAAGGTGGAAGAGAATTATTACAAGTGGCCTCACATTATTGAGTGGAATGATATGACTCATTAAATTTATAATTTTGATTTTTTGATTATTTTTGTAGATTAACTCTTGAAGAATGATAGGAATGAGATACTTATGTATGTGACATTAAGGTGGATGAATAGAAAATAGAGGTTTATATTTAGATAAATGATTATGGAGGAACACAAGTATGAATATGAGAATTGATGAACCATAACTAATTGAATGTTTGAAGATGTTAAGTTGATCACCGAAATGCAGAAAGATAATGCAAGACATTAAATTAGTTAATGGATTGTATTGTCATTGATGTCAACTTGATATAATATGATTGGTTATATACAAAGTGTCAAAGACTTCAGGGAATCAGAAAGATAAAGGTTATTCTTTCAGTAATGCATAAAAGATCGACATTCACTAAGTGACTACAAACACCGATGGGTAGTGCACCCCGACGGACAGAGAAACCTGAAAGTAAAGTCACAGTGATACCCGAGTAGAATCACAAGCATTACCAATCAGAAGAACTTAACAATGATGCCCGATGGATAGACAACCCCGACGGAGATGCCTACGGAGAAATGAAGTGTTGACCAAAGCTAACAAAGAGTTAAACACTGAAAAGAAATGAAGTTCACAAATGAAAAAATACTAGCTGGCAAGAGATAAAGACAGAGTTAACTGGTTGTTAACATTGTTTTTATCAACAAGTTAAATCCAGAGATAAGTGAAAGATTTAAAGAAGTTTTATTACAGTTGGCAAGAAGATATCTACGAGATAAAATAAGAGTAAAAGATTTAAAGAAAGATTGGCTAAAATTGCGGATCACGCCAAGAATAAGAAAGTAAAGAACTTAGAAATGGTGATATCATATCTATAAAGAGACAATCTAATTCATTATGAATTAGGGGAGTGAATAGAAAAAGAGGATGCAGGAGAGAAACTGATGAAGAAAAACTTCATACAGTCCTGATCAATCAAGCTGGGGAAAGAGATAAATATTTCTGCAAACACCGAGCAATAGAGAAGAACAATATCACCGAGCAGAAAGAAGTGGAGCAAAGGTATTGAAAAGATACATTGATCAGAAAGGTATTATGAGCTTATAATAGATATGAAAATCTGCAAGTCTATCGTTGTATATGTGAATAGATCATTTATTGTTTCGATTTAACCATTGGATCCGAAAGTCTCTTAACTGAGCAGGACTTAACAATCTTTTCTATATTGAGATACATCCCAAGGAGTATCAAAAAGTTTGATCATGAAGATAGCATGAGCTACCTGATACCATTTGACAAACTACACTGGGTTTGGTCATAGAGTGTAGCATAGAGATGCCAGATATTAAGTGACAAACTATTCTATTTAAATCCTCTAACAAGGTCACACCTAACAGTGTTTTTGTAACCTTTAACAGGATTGGCTCTTCACCGAGCTCACTTAAGAAGAGTGAAAATTTTGGGTTACTAGTCCCAAGTGGTTTTTCCCTTAACAGGGTTTCCATGTTAAAAATCCACGTGTTAATGTATTTATGAGTCATTACTTTAGTGTTTTGCATTACACATAACTAATCTGGATTGATCAGTATACACTAAGAAATTTACTATTTTTTGGTAAATGAAATTCTGCTAATCGGTAAACAACAAGAATAAGGTTTAACAGTGAACTCTGAGCATTAGTTATTTGTTAAGATTATTTGAAGGCATTCATCGTGTAGGATTGAAGATAACTAGAGGCTTAATATTGTGGTACTAAGTTTTTGGGTTGATTTATTGGAATATTTTTAGGCCACTGATTCACCCCCCCCCCACTTAGTTATTCTAACAATTGGTATCAGAGCTTGTGTGCTTAGAAAGGGATTTTTACAACTCAAGCAAAATATCACAAGATGAACAAAAAAGATGTGCCCAAGTTGAATAAAGACAACTTTGCATCATGGAAAAGAAGAATAAGACTCCACCTTTCAGGTATTGGTAATGATGTTACTCAACACCTAGATACTGAATATGTGTTTCCTACATGACCTCACACACTTGAGCAATTGAGAGAAAAGAATGAGCATAATTGCATGATGATAGAGCTTGCTTCCTCACTCTCCGATGCTGAGTTTCAAGATGTCAAAACCTGCACCTTTGCAAAGCAAATGTGGGATAAATTGAAGCTGGTACATGGAGGAGATGCTAATGTACTAAGAGCTAAGGAAGAAATCCTAAGAGGGAGGTTTGATGACCTAAGGATGAAAGAAGGAGAAAATATCACTCAGTATAGCTGTAGAATTAAAGAGGTAGTCAATGCTATCCGAGGAGTTGGAGGTGTACTTGAAGAAGATACAATGGTAAGTAAAATCCTAAGAACCTTACTGCCTGTATATGCTATTAGAGTATCTTCTATACAATAAATGCGAGTAGTTGAAAAAAATAATGTTACTTTAGATAGTGTGATTGGTAGACTAATTTCATTTGAAAAGAATAACTTTGATAATAGTGTCTTACCATCTATAGAATCTGCATTCAAATATTCTTTGAAAATAAGTAATTCTAGTCATAAACACACTATGAGGAATGATAGTGAAAGTGATAGTGATGACCAAGGAATTGATGAGATTGAAGCACTAATGATAAGAAGATTGCAGAGAGGCAAAGGTAGATACAAAGGTAAATTACCACTTAAATGTTTTAATTGTAAAGAGGTTTGACACTTAGCTGCAAGATGTCCTAACAGAATAAAATATGATAGAAGTAATGACAGAACATATGAAAATAAGTTTGACCAAGGTGATAACGAAGATTACCAAAGCAACCGACAATATGACAGAAGAGATACCCAAGACTAAAAGGACAAAGGAAAGAAATCTTGTTACCTGGATGAGAACAGAGCTGATGACATTGACACTAAATCTGATGAAGACATTAAAATGGTATTTGTAGCCATGAAGGATGATTCAGATGAAGAAGAAAGGTATGCAGAGAATGCACTCATATCTAAGGTTAGTAAGAATGATGTATGGATTATAGATAGTGGCTGCACTCACCACATGATTGGTGATAAACAAAATTTTGAAACTTTTGAATACTATAATGGTGGATCAGTAAGAATGGGTAATGACGCACCTTGTCGAGTTGAAGGTAAAGGAACCATAATGTTAAATAACCTAATCAAATGTGAAAATGCTTACTGGGTAACAATACTTAATTATAATCTATTGAGTGTTTCATAGATAAATAACACAGGTCACCGAGTAGCATTTGAAAATAAGAAGGCAAATATATTTAATGAATCAGGAAGGTTGATCGGAACTGGTGAACAAACAAAAGGTAACCTTTCCTATCTTGATGACATTAACACCACTTGTTTAATGGCTAGAAATAAAGACATATGGTTGTGGCATAAGAGATTATGTCATGTGAATTTTGACAACATGATAAAGATAAGCAATAAAAGAAGAGTAAGAGGCTTACCGAGCATGTCAAAGCCCGAGCATATCATGTGCAAGAATTGTCAAAAAGGTAAGATGACAAAGTCTAGTTTCAAGAGTAAATACCATACATCTAATGCAATTATAGAATTATTCCTTACTGATTTATGTGGACCCATGAGGACAAAGAGTTACTATGGTGATAATTATTTCATTCTCATTGTAGATGATTATTCTAGAATGATGACAGTTATGTTCTTAAAAGATAAATCACAAGAATTCAAGATGTTTAAATGGTATAAGGCTATGGTAGAAAAACAAAGTGGTAAGGAATTGAAATGATTAATATCAAATAGAGGAGGGGAATTTATTTCAGATGAATTCACTAACTTCTGTAATGAGCATGGAATTAAAAGACACGTTTCTGCACCAAGAACACCACAACAAAATGGAATTATTGAAAGAAGAAACAGATCCATTTTTTATTGTGCAAGACCACTGATGATAGAGAAAAGAATCACTCAAAATTTATGGAGGGAAGCTGTCAGTACTACTTTCTACACATTGAACATAGTACAATTGAACAAGGATACAAAGAAGACACCCTATGAGCTATGGTATGGTTACACACCCAATGTAAGTTACTTCAGAATATTTGGAAGTCAATGTTATATTTTGAAAGATGATAGAAATGGAAAGCTTGACTCCAAAAGTGATGAAGGTATCTTTCTAGGGTATTCCACCAAAAGCAAGGCTTATAAATGTCTTAACAAGTCCTCTAACAAGATCATTGAAAGTGCAAATGTAAGAATAGATGAATTTGCAGAGAAGAATGACAAGGAAAGAAGAAAAGAACTAGAAGACTACAACAGGTTTGTTTACACTTAAGAACCTGACACTCTACTTGAGCAATAGTGTATCGCTCCTGAGAAACAAAACATTGCACCCGAGCATCAAGCTGCAATTACCAAAAATCAAGAAAATACTCAAGATGATGTTCCGAGCGATGGAGATCAGAATGAAGGTCAAAATGATCATCAGAATGATGGACAAAGAGCTGAACCAAAACTTGCCAAGTATGTCAGAAGACATCATCCACATAATCATATCATAGGAGACAAGAAGGCTGGAATGAGAACAAGAAGTAAGTCACTAAACACTAGATGTTTACTTTATGATTTTGAGCCTAAATATGTTAATAATGCACTTGAAAATGAAGAATGGGTCAGTGATATGAATGAAGAGATAAAAAATATTGAGAAGAACAATACATAGACACTAGTACCGAGACTAGATGACCAGAATATCATCGGAACCAAATGGATATTCATAAACAAGCTAAATGAGAATGGAGAAGTCACAAGAAACAAAGAAAGATTAGTATGCAAGGGGCATGCAAAAAAATAAGGTATTGACTATGGTGAAACCTTTGCACCTGTTGCTAGACTAGAAGTAGTTAGAATTATTCTTTCTTATATTGCATTCAAAGGATTTAAGGTATATCAAATGGATGTCAAATCTACATTCCTAAATGGAATACTGGAATAAGAGGTATACATTAAACAACCAGAAGGGTTTGTTAAGAGAAACATGGCATGTAGACTACATAAAGCCTTGTATGGATTAAAACAAGCACCTAGATCCTGGTATGAAATACTTCACTCCTATCTCAGAAGCATTGAATTTGTAAGAACAAGTAAAAATATAAATCTGTACTTAAAAGAAGATACTGATGGTAATATTATGATTTCTGAAATATTTGTTGATGATATCATATTTGGGGGAAATGAAATGTTATGTAAATCCTTTGGTAATGAAATGAGAAAAGAGTTTGAAATGTCTATGTTTGGGGAGATCAAATTCTTTCTTTGTCTACATATTCTTCAATAAGATGCGGGCATATATATCACTCAGTCCAAATACATCAAGGAAGTGTTGAAGATATTCAAGATGGAAGATTCTAAGCCAGTTGGAACACCTATGGCAACCGGATGTAAGATGACAAAAGAAGACAAATCAAATGAGGTAAATCAGACCTTGTATAGATCAATGATTGGAAAAATAATGTATGTTGTTCATACTAGACCAGATATAGCACATATAGTTGGAATAGTTACAAGATTCTCTTCTAATTCCAAAGAATCACACATGACTGTTGTCAAGTGAATTATGAGATATATAAAGAACACCAAGGACTATGGCTTATGGTATAAAAGAGAAGGAAAATTTGAGCTTCAAGTCTATACTGATGCTGATTGGGCTAGAAACTTATATGACCGAAAGAGAACAACTGGAGAAACATTCTTCATGGGTGACAGACTTGTCACATGGATCAACAAGAAGCAAGGATGCCTCTCACAGTCTACTGCAGAAGTAGAATATGTGGTTGCTACTGCAAACTACTCAAATATTGCATGGATCAAAAAATTACTGGAAGGTATGAATATGAATATTCTTGAACCAGTGATTATCTATTGTGATAATACCAATGAAATAAACATATCAAATAATCCAGTCATGCATGCTACGACTAAGCATATTGCTATCAAGTATCATTACTTAAGAGAACAAGTGCAAGCAAAAGAAGTGATACTAGAATATGTTCAATCAAAGGAACATTTAGCTGACATATTTACCAAGCCATTACCGAAAGATACATTTGAGTACTTGAGATAGAGACTAGGGGCCCAACCCTTGTCTATTGGTTAGTAAGATGACTGGGGAATTGCATCAGCCTATACACAAATCAGAAGATCATTCATGTTGATGCAAGTAAGGAAATGGACTACAAAGATACATTTGTACATAGCAAGGTACATATCTGCACCGAACACCAAAGATAATTTTGGCTAATACAGAACTGTAATGTTGATGGATAGGGAAATTCAAGGAGTATATTATAAAAATGTGAAAGGATATACCTTTGGAATAATAAAAGTTTACTTTGGCATTGTTGTCAAAGGGAGAGATTATATCATTATCAGGGAGAGAGATTCAAAGGGAGAGATTATCATTATCCAAAGGGAGAGAATATCCAGAATATCCAAAGGGAGAGATTACATATGAAATATCCATCAAAGGGAGAGAAGTAACATGAGGGAGAGAATAAATACTAAAGGAGAGATTATTCTCAAAAGGAAAAAAGAGATGATCAAGGAGAGGAACAATCAAGGCAGAGCACATATCAGAAATAGAATCAGGAGCTGATATATATATCTAGTAAAGGGATTAAAGATTGAAGAAGACACTCTATAAGAAACAAATCTAAACTATATGAGCTTACCGAGAGCTAGACATTTGTATTGGTTATAGAGCAAAAGATTTGGGAGAGATTGATGAACTTCAACTGATATATTTCATATTGTATTAGTAATAATATAGTGTGATAATGTTGTGTGTTTCCATCAATGCCAAAGGGAGAGATTGATGAACCATAACTGATTAAATCTTTGACGATGTTGATTTGATCACCGAAATGCAGAAAGATAATGCAAGACGGTGCCATTGTTGGGTCAATTACCTCTATTTTAGTAGTTGTAGGAGTATCTTGCGATAAGAGAATGTTATGATATAATCAATAAAGAGTACTCAAGATTGTAACCTCAAGGAGAACCTTCCACTTTAAAGCTATGCATTAGGGAAAGACCAAGATTGTAGGCATTGATTTCATGTGGGTTGGATCGGAAAAAGAATTCCCCATAGGGGCCCCCGAAATTGATGTTTTGTATGCGAGAGCTACTATGTCAAGTCTTCCCCAATAACTAATGTCATTAAATTAGTTAATGGATTGTATTGTCATTAATTTTATGGTTATATACAAAGTATCAAAGACTTCTGAGAATCAGAAAGATAAAGGTTATGCTTTCAGTAATGCATAAAAGGTCAGCATTCACTAAGTGACTACAAACATCGATGGGTAGTGCACCCCGACGGACAGAGAAACCCGAAAGTAAAGTCATAGTGATGCCCAAGTAGAATCACAAGAATTACCAATGAGAAGAACTTCATAGTAATGCCCGACGGACAAACAACCCTGATGGAGATGTTTGAGGAGAACTGAAGTGTTGACCGAAGCTAACAAAGATTTAAATACCGAAAAGAACTGAAGTTCAGAAATGACAAAATACATAGCTAGAAAGAGCTAAAGATAGAGTTAATTGGTTGTTAACATTGTTTTCATCATCAAGTTAAAGCTAGAGATAAGTGAAAGATTTAAAGCAATTTTATTACAGTTGGCAAGAAGATATCTACGAGATAAAACAAGAGTAAAAGCTTTAAAGCAAGTTTGGATAAAATTTTAGATCACGCCAAGAACAAGAAAGTCAAGAACTAAGAAATAGTGATATCATGTCTGTAAAGGGACAATATAATTCATTATGAATTAGGGGAGTGAATAGAAAAAGAGGATCCTGGAGAGAAACTGATGAAGAAAAACTTCATATAGTCCTGATCAATCAAGCTGAGGAAAGAGCTAAATATTTTTGCGAAAACCAAGAAACAGAGAAGCACAACATCACCGAGCAAAAAGAAGTGGAGCAAAGGTATTGAAAAGACACATGGATCAGAAAGGTATTATGAGCTTGCAATAGATCTGAAAATCTGCAAGTCTATAGTTGTATATGTGAACATATAATTTACTATTTAAATTTAACCATTGGATCAGAAAGTCTCTTAACAGAGAAAGACTTAACAATCCTTTCTATATTGAGATACATACTAAGGAGTACCAAATTTTTTTTATCATGAAGCTAGCATGAGATGCCTGATACCATTTGACAAACTACATTGGGTTTGGTCATAGAAGGTAGCATAGAGATGCTAGATATCAAGCAAAAAACTATTCTATTTAAATCCTGTAACAAGGTCACACCTAATAGTGTGTTTGTAACTTTTAACATGGTTGGCTCTTCACCGAGCTCACTTCAAAAGAGTGAAAATTTTGGGTTACCGGTCCCAAGTGGTTTTTTCCTTAACAGGGTTTCCACGTTAAAAATCCATGTGTCAATGTGTTTATGAGTCATTACTTTATTTTTTTACATTACACATAACTAATTTGGATTGATCGGTATACACTAAGAAATTTACTATTTTTCGGTAAATGAAAGACTGCTAATCGGTAAACAATAAGAATAAGATTTAACAGTGAACTCTGAGCAGTAGTTATTTGTTAAGATTATTTTAAGGTATTCATCTTGTAGGACTAAAGATAACTAGAGGCTTAATATTGTGGTACTAATTTTTGGGTTGATTTATTGGAATATTTTTTATGCCACTGATTCACCCCCCCTCTCATTTATTCTAATAGAGAATATGGATTAGATGGAGGATCTAGATTAGATAAACGATCAAGATTGGATGGATGATTGAGGTAGGAAGGAGTGGATAGAAAACTAATGTAGGATAGAGTGTATGATGGGGGATTTATTTAATAAGGAATGGATTATGGTTGAATAGGAATGGTCGGGTGATTATGATGATATATTGGAGGATTAGGATCAATTGGAGGAATGGGAATATGGAGTGGACAAGGTG
Source organism: Thuja plicata (assembly GCA_018584345.1). NCBI lineage: Eukaryota > Viridiplantae > Streptophyta > Pinopsida > Cupressales > Cupressaceae > Thuja > Thuja plicata. Next base: position 110,144 of record MU221626.1, read on the forward strand.
TTGGGGAATAATGAGATGAAATATTTTGGGTTGAGATGAAGTTGATAGGTTGTTATGCATGTATGGAGGATGGGATATGGTTTCAAAATAAGATGGAGGCATGTATATTACATGAGGATGATATGAGAGTGTTGAAAAAGAGGGAAATGTGGATAGGTGACAGGATGGATTTCCCTTTTCAAGGGTAATGATAAAGATAACCTAAAATCAATGATGGGTAGGTGCGGAGGAAATATGGAGTAGTTTAGAAGGATAATTAGGTTTTTGAAGACATTGGGAGCAAGCTTGTTAACAATGATGGCATGGAGGTAATCAATTGTGTACTTATCTTTATAAAGAAGACTCTCATCGTCATCAAAATAAGATGGAAGGAGGGAAGCTTTGGATGAACAAAATCATGATGATAAGATTAGGACATGATAATGAGTTGATGAGCTAGGTAGGAATGAAGGATGAAGATGGAGGATTCACTAGAAATATCAAAATAGGATTAACAATAAGCTTAGGCTAGGATGGGAGCTAACTTAGAAGAATATGAGAATAAAAAGGAGGTGACAAAGAGAACTTGTTTGGCTTTGGATATGGAGGAATGTAAGGCTTCATGGGGTATTTGGACTGGGGAAAAAAAGGACTACCTAAGGAGTGAATATTTTTATCTCTAGAATTTGGATGGGGGTCAATATTGGACTAGGAATATAAATCCTACGGGAACACAGTGCAATCCCATTGGAATAGGATATAATTTAATTATACTAGGGTGAAAAAATATTGGAATAGGATGCAAACCCACCATAACATGAATGAATAATTACTGCATAGGTATGATCAAACATATTGAAGGACAAAGCAACCTTTCCAGTTAATAGTGAAAATCTATTGGAACACAGTGTGGATCTATTGGATTGAAATTTAACTTTGAATGCTAGTTTGATAGACTTATTTTTGAAAAATATTTTGTAATACAAACATAGAAAACACAAAAATAGTTAAATCAATCAAATTGAAGTATGAAGGGCCTAGATTAGCCCAAAATAATAATAGAAAACTAGTTTCCACAAAGAATACACTTAGAAGCAATTATTACTTATGTTAGATAGGTGATACTACTTGGTTGGAGCTCCCACACTAATAAAATACCCATTAAAGGTTGAAAAATGAATGTGTAGTGGAACATGTTCATAATGGTACTGGCTCACCTTTCCTCTTACCTTAGATGCTCAAAAACCTTTCAACCAAGGGTTTTCCATCTTACAATGAGGGGTTCATGAGGAGTATCTACAGGGTACGATCTACATACCTTAAACTAACAAGTATTGTTGTTTGGCTTCTAAATCACAAATGGTTCATAGTAATTATTTGAGGAGCACCATCCCATACAAATTCTAAAGTGAGCCACTAAAATCTCTAGCCAACCCTTATGGCACCACAATAACCAACTCAAATTGGCATTCTAGTTGTATACATCAGTTTGTGTCCCTTTTCACTTATTGCCCTTTTTCTATAGAGGCTCAAAGAGAAATACCACTTGAGGAAACACATAGAGGTGACAGAATCCCCAAGGAAGCCTCTATTAAAAAATAAAAAGTTACACATTTTTATATTTTTATATTCACCCAAGATCCAAAAATGTAAGGGGAGATAATACTAATTCAACACAAGGACCATTGTATTCATGCAAGTGCACAAAACATGCAAGATAAATGTTTATTCCCTTATAAAATTAAAATGTTTCATACAGGAACAAGCACATGTTCATTCCCTTAGTAAAATGAATTGCTCCTAGATTAGTGATAAAAGACAATCTTTGACTATGAACCTACTAAAGATATGTTATTAGTTTGAGATTTGTCTTGGGCAAGCGATGACAAGCTACAAGCAAATGAATTAGATGCAAAAAATGATGACTAAAAATGCTATGTTAACCTTGCAAGAAAATGATGGTAAAATTGCACAGAAATTAACTAAAATTGATTGGTTATCCCATACAAATTTACCAAAACATAGAGAAAACCCACCAAAACAATAACACAATTTGATCTCACCAAATGTGTGTGTAAGATTAACACCTTCATGAAATTAGGATAATAAGTAAAAATTCTATGGAAAGGAAATGCTATTTAATCCAAGAATTGAAGCTAAAAATCCATATAATCTCATGGTTCTCTATCTAAGCTTTGTTAAGAGAGC